>JARHVA010001730.1:225000-327500 GCA_037957365.1 Torreya grandis
TAATATTTTATTCATATCTTTCTAATCATTTTGTTTCTTTTCATTAGATCTCTTTTGAGTCAAGCACAAACATATTATATCAGATGTCAAATTATAAATATTCATAAGGAACATAAATCTTTTCTTCAAGAGTTTATCTAATTCATTGGTCTTTTCTGTTGGATATGATTGATTACATGATCACATATGTTTCCTTCTTTCAAATAGAACATTTGATTTCTAAATTAATAATAAAGTATTGTTGTGTATTTGACATAATTTTTATTATCCCAGAACATTTAAAAACCCCTTTACCCATCTTCTAAATCCCTTATGATATTTTATATAAAAAACTATTAAACTAGTATGATTCTACTTTAACCTTTGTGATACGTGAAAGGGATGATTCATTGACGTAATAATTTTAATCATCAACAAGATTGAGTTATAATGAATTATATTTGAGTATCTGAATTGGATATGGGAATGGTCATGCCATGTATGATGCCCCCAATTTAAGCAAAATAATATGAATCTGAGATAAACAAATATGAATCTAAGGAAAAATTGAGTATAATTGATGAACCTATAACTATATTTGTGCAAACATGTATTGTACCTACTATATTGTCCTAGACAACATAGGTTATTCTAAAACTAAGGCTACTAAACAATAGTGCCATATCTTTTACAATATCACCATGTAGTTCTAGTGTCTCCATTTGGGCGCTAATGTATTTTTGGTCTAAATTTTATGCCATTATACTAATTTTTGAGTCACCATTTTCCCACTGTGTTTATCTATGTTTGATTTTCTATAACTAAAATAGTGTGCTAAGAAATGTATTGTAAGTGCAATATAGGAGCCTAATCTCTATGATAAACCCCTATAAATACCATCTCTTTTAAGGGGAGTTATTTTACCTATGCAAGAACTATCCTCAAAATAAAAAGCTCCACAAATTATGTGTTAGCTGGAGCATATATAATAATTGCATAATAATCCAATATATTGTGTGTACATAACATCAAAATGTAAGAGAATATGATCATAAGTATGTAATTTAAGATGTATGTTATGTCTAACATTCCAAAAACATGCCAAGATAGATGTAATTATGTATGTAACAATAAATTTGAGTAAAACTAAATAACTACATTAGGGGATTGGGTATGATGTCCATCATGACACCCAAGTAGGAATGGTAGATGCATAAAGTCCCTCATGGTATCAAAAAATGGTGTGTGTAATAAGGAAAGATAAGTGTCATGGCCATGATGTATATAAGAAAACACACATACAAAACATATGAGGTACAAAAAGTAGGCAAAGGGGCCACAATATAAGGGACATGGGAAATTTTCACTAAATTTGAGAAAATAATACATACAAGGACATGTTAAAATGTCCACATACATAATCAAAAAGTAAGTTGTCTCAACACCACATAGAAGGAATTGTTTAAATGTCTACATACACAATTAGGAAAACACATATAGGGACATGGGTAAATGTCTAAAGCATACATAATGTGAATAAAAGTGGCATAGAGCCAAAGAACAATGGCATATTCAAATGCCCTAAAGTAGAATAAGCATAGAGATACAATTAAATCTAAACTAGGTTAGCTAGAAATGAAAGTATACATGAATATGTATACAAATCTATGTAAGAACTAGGATGTCATATGTTGAGTCTAAATTAGTAGTATCTTTTAATATGAGTGGCAATGATCAATATCAAGATATAATAATGGTAAATATGGAATGTAGAGTATATAAGGATAAAAATTGGTGATCAAAACTATGTATAAGATGCCCCCAAGTGGTTGAATGTATCAAGTGAAAAACCATGAATCAATATATATGCCCCTAGTGGGTAGATAATAACAAGCCTAGATCAGTGTAGTGGAACTATGTCCTATAACAATATGCAAGCACTCTATAAGAATAAGTGAAGCATATATGTATGATAAAACCTATTATACTAAGATAGTTAACATATTTAGTGTCTAGAAAATATAATAAATGTAAACATAACAATGCATACAATCTATAATTTTATGTTTTTTGATTTATTATTTGAATGTTTTTTCCATGTTATATTATTTCCATGTTTTCTATAAATAAGTTACGTACAAGAAACATGAAATGAACTATGTATAAGGAGCAAGAGAAAAGTAAAATATGTACAAGAAGAAAGAAACCATATAACTGATGAGTCTCATGGGAGACTCACTATCACTGTGACATGTGTTAAATAAGTGAACTATGATCATACATGATATGTGAAAGGGTGATTATGGTCCCATAATCTGTTATACCAAGTGATTTATTTATGTACTTGTATTTATCTATGTAATGGTGCTAGGAATATTTGGCACTGATTATGGTGTCCTATGAATTATAAGGGTCTTAAGAACCCATATGGTAGAAGAAGTTGTAGGTGATATTGGTGCCCTATGATGATAACCATAAAAAACCCAATAATACTAATCTTGATAAAAATTGATTCAAGGAAGGACCTCTAGAGTCTATAACATGTCTCTAACATAAGCGTATTTCTAATAATGGTCTCTATGGAAGAGTATGCATACATGTAAATACTATAAGAGTATACCTCACTTGTGATGGTGGATCTAATGAACTTTATGCTGTATCAATAAGAATTTTGATCTAAGCTATAACTAATAACTATGCTATATCTAGTAACTTTATTGTAATTGAAATTGGTAATTATGTTAGTAACTATGATGTAACTGCCTATGGAATAGTTAGAGGATACTCATATGGAAGACCTTCAACTTTAACCACATGATAACATGTATGTATTTTAGGCATATATTCACTATGGATGGGATGGATCATATCTATTGTATCCATGGCCTATCCAATAACATATTAAACATGCCTACACTAGGTAATACTAATAACCAAATGGCCATATGTGTTGGGCTAACTTGTAATGAAATCATAATCTCCCCCCTGGAGATATGACCATGAACACTAAAACCACTAATAATTATGTATAGAGGGAGTATATCCTACTCTAAATAAGACAAATGTTGCAAAAGTTTCATAGTGCACATTCTAATGCTTGACCCTTTGTCAACCATAACACTTTGAATAGGATGATGATCTATGTAGGTTCCTATAAAGAGTGTATGTAAATTTATATCATCATCAATAATATATTAATATGAGAAGGTGATGATTGGTCTCGATGGAACTATAATAATGTACATACCAATGATATTGTGTAATGGGTGTGCCTCCTCAGTAATAGTATGATATGAATATGGTGGTGGTTGTGCCTGATACATGTACTGAATAATTTGAAGTGTTCCTTGCCTCATTCATTATGTGTTTTGGAAACAAATATGAGAATATATTTAATGCCTTATCTTCCTTTTTATATAATATTTTTACCTCTATGGGTGTGCCCACATCAATAATGTTAGCCTCAATCAAATATTATATCTTATGTTTTAGGTTTATGCATCTATTTTTTGTATGGTTTAGTGCCCTATGATACTCATATAATTCATTGGAATTATAGCTCTTTGGAAAAGGCCATGTTATATAAAAATCTTTAATGGGAGGGAGAGATATGACATTGCATTCCAAGAGCTTCTGTAAAATCCATGCTGGTGATTTTAGAAGGTTGGTGAAGATTCGATGTTGAAGAGATAATAAAACTAAGCAAAGAAATGGCTCTGAAGATGCATTAATTATGGATTTTTATCATCCTTGTTATTAGTGGACCTTATATTATATGGAGGCTTATTTTAAATCTTAGTAGTTGATTCTAATCCCTTGGTATATTTTAGTTTTCCCATTGATACAAGCTTTCCCCCTCTTTCTTTTATTATGTTGCATAAATATGTGAATGTTGGAAACTTATTAAACAAGATAACTTTGTGTAATTCTTGTAAAAGACTCTATTTGAAGATGTATTAAATTTATTTGTCTACCATGGGGATAATCAATTTAGCTAATATAGTCTTGTATTTTAAGATGTATTTTGCAATAGATTCATTTGACTTTTGTTTCAATTGTGTAATTTGAGCATATGAGATCTTGTCACTGATATTTATGGAGAAGTGTGCTAAAAACCTATCTACCAAAGGATTGAATTTTGTGATAGATTAATTTGGTAAGTCATAAAACCAATGTAAGGCATAATCCTTTAAACTATGTGAAAACAACTTTGTGAAAAGATAATCATTGGACATGTAGTCCAAACATGCTACATGAAAAGCTCAGAGATGGTGCTCTTAATCACCCTTACCATCATACAATGTAAGTTTAGGTGCCATATTTATATATGGCAAGGGAGTTACCACTATGTGATGTGCCAAAAGTGTATTTAAGAGAACATTAGAATCCAAGGCATGTGATGGGCTAGTGGATCCCTTATCAAGATGTAACATCTTAACCTAAAGAGTATGAACTTCATGCATAATGAATGGAGGAAATAACCACAATAGGTGTAGCTATCACTGAAGGTTGTTGAATTACATTTGTTGGCTATGCTAGCTGAGTTGGCTTCATTGTAGGTGTAACAATGTTATTAGCTGGGAGAGTTAAAGATTGACCATTGTTTGATTTATTATTAATTTCCATTATGGATTGTAAAATTTGTGCATGATAAAAGGGATGATCTCAGAGTCTATCTACTTAAGATTTATAATATTTTATCCTTATTAACAATTAGGTTATCATTATTAATTGGAGGGAGAATCTCTTGATTTCCAATTTGTGTATCATCTTAATCTTGATTATATAGTTCATATTTGGATGCATTATCATTGAAATCCACATAATCAAGGTGTGGAGGATCAAAAATAGGAGTTACAATAGGTTCCTTATCCATGGTATAAGATCTAATAATAGGAATATAAATATGCTCTATAGGATGACCACCTAACTAAGTACTTCTTCTTAATGGAAGTGCAATTTTTTTAGATGGAATATAGTAAAAAAAAAATTGAAATAGAGATTATAAAACAAAATTTATGAAATCTAAAAAACAAGTAGCTAATGAAAATAGTAAAAAGAAGGATACAAAACCTAAGAGCATCTAAGGTTAGGGTTTGAGTAATGTTTAAAATAAGTCAAGTTCACCAAATGTTTTAACCTTTTAGGACTTAACACTTGTAAATTCTATGTTTGATTAAATATCTAAGTAAATTAAATCATGGAAATAATATGCAATAAATACAACCATTGATTTTTTATAGAATTGACTAGCTTTGAATTTTCTAAAAATAGTAATGAATAGTACAAATAAAGACTTAGCTAGAAAACACCTGATATAGATGATCTAAATGATGTAAAATAAGAGGGAAGATGGTGTAAGTATCATAAATTAGATCCCTATGTTAGAACCCCTCTTGGATAGTAGTGACATAATTAGATAGTAGCACCATTATTTGTAAAGTGGTGGTAGTGTCCTCTATGTAGGACTGTCATGAACTTCTGGGTGCACCTATGTTTGGATCTATGGGGTTTGATCTTGTGCACATGAGTTTTAGAACCCTATATTATGCCTATAATAAATTATTTATTATACAAACCCTAATCCTTAATGTAACTAGGGCATGAGTTGAAAAGTGTGTTCATTAGTAGGGTCGGCTGGACATCTTCAACATCCCACTATGAAGAGAGTTTCCTACATACCAATACTTTGAGGAGGGATAAATCATAATTCAGTTATCCCCACCTAAGTGATATTTCAAGTGAAAGTGATGCTAGTATGATGGTGGCTTTGAGTGCCTTAAATGTGTTTGAGACTGAAAATCCTAAAAATTTGAGCTTAGGGCTATTGTAGATGGTAGTATGCAAAAGTATGTAAAAATAAGGATTGATAACCTTAATTGTGCTCAACTTGTTTCATGTTTCAATATGTATTTTGTATCTTATTTCCATCCAGTGGTTAGGGGCTAAACGTAATGCATTTATACTATTTTTTTGTTTGTATAGATGAAAAAATATGTCTAGGTCGACCTTAGGGAGCTTTAATTTTTGTTAGCATGGTTAAGGGGAAAGGATATTTAACCTTATTAATAATAATAAAAATGATAAAATTGGTATATGAGGTGTCAAAAATAAGTCAAAGAGTCTTTAGAGAGGAAGATTCATAAAGGAAATTGAAGAGACATTTGAAAGCCTTTATAGGCAATTGAATGGGAAAGTGTAGATCATATCGTTGTTGAATAAAAAGTTATCTTTCATTGGTCTCATGAAGTTTATATTGTATTATTATTTAATTATTTCTCATAATTTAATACTTGGTATCTTGTAAATCTAGTTTCATTTAGATATTAAATTCTTCCACTAAATTACAATTAATAATGGTGTGGTTGTTGTTTAGAAGAGTATGGGTCTCATGTTTAGCATATGAATATATATTCCAAAAGGAGGTTGAGAGCTCTTGATATTCATTTTGGCACATCTGGCATAGATGGTGGAACAAAGGCTATAAAAATGTAGTGCATTCATTATTGCATATTTGGCACCTGGTAATAATTTTATTTCTCACCATTATATTTCATTTGTTTTTACTTGGATTCATGGTAAAGAAGGAAGTAAAGGCAATATATTATAAGCAATAAATAACATGATCTAGAAATAATGCATAAGTATGATGATCAATATTCACATAAAAACAAGGATGACTAAGGGAGATCTACAAATTATAGGGAATGAGCAAAATTCTTAGTTGCCAAGCCATTTCCATCTATGTGGAGAATATTTGATAAAAAATAAAATTAAATGGAATGTTATTCCTTGAAGGTTTTTCTCAAAGGAATGTGATTTTATTTTGATGGGAAGGCAAATTAATTTTAATAAGGTAGATGAGGCATCATTTTATCAGGCTTGTAGTGAATCCATGAATATTAGGGTAGGAAAGGCTATGGGAATTGACCCAGTGACTACATACGACTACATAAATCAAAATGGTGGCCTATCATAGAGGATTTTTTTTAGACTAGATGGTGTAGATTTTTTTGGCTGCAATTTTTTTTAGGATTAAGGGATCAAATATTGGTGGCTCTATGTTCATTTTTATCCTTGTGGTTATTTTTATGCTGGCTGATGCCCAAAAGGTTTTTTTATGTAAATATATGTGAATATCCTCAATAATCACAAGATCCAAGTGTCTATTATATTAGATAATGTCTAGAACACCTAATTTACCAGGTGCAAGTTTTATCAGGCACTTGGCCTAAATATCACCAATATTTCCCTTGGTTTTGACTGATATTTTACATTATTTAATATACATTTTCTCTCCCCACTACCATTGTAAATCCAAGAGCTAGAAGATGACTTCGATAATCTCATGTTAAGGACACTAATCTAGATACTATATGACTCAACCCCAGATCATTCAAAGAAGGTGAGAAAGATTCTTGGAAGGCATTGATGTTGGTTGTCAATGGCCTTTAATTTTTTGGCTACATTTTGACTATATGGAGGAAGATATTGTTACAATATTTTTTGAGAGGTTTGAAGTTCAAGTCATCCCATAGAAGCCTCGACACATCAAATTTTTGGAGTCAGAGGAGATTGCACAAGATATTACTATTAATGTGGCATATCATGGGATTATGAGGAGATTGTAAGTAAAGAGGTGCTTATTGGAGAGAGGTGTTGTGTAGAGTGCCTATTGATAAGATTTGGCACTATTAAAATCAATGATGAAATAAATATAACATTATAGACACCTGGTGGTAAGCCCCATGGAGAAAAGACACAAAAAACCAAGATTAATTTAATTATTCATTTCTCCTTCTAATCTAATGCTTGTAAAATATTCAAAGAAATGTTTATGTAATAAATAGGTTTGAAGCAAGTGAAGGGGTTTATATTTTTGTAAAATTATAAATTTATTTGAGGTTGTAATAGATAGTTAGAGTAGAATATGTTAAGGAGTGAGAATCCCAAAGAGGGGCTATGTAGGCTGTGAGAAGCAAAGATGCAAGAAAGCAAGGGGCCTAAGATAGAAGAATAAGCAAGTAGAGAAAGTGAGGAAACTAGGTAGAGTAGAAAGAATATAGATTCGGATAAAAATTCTATGGAAAGTAGGAGTAGGATTAGTTTAGTTTCTCAAATACATGTTTAAGGAAGCAAATTTAAAATAAACTTAAATTTTGAGGGCCTTTGTGTGTCTCACAATAAGACACCCATTTAAGTGAGGGTGAGTGCTAACATGGGTAAGGGGAAAGGATATTTATTCCTATTAATTGTATTAAAAATGAGAAAATGAATATATGAGGTGTCAAAAATAATTCAAAGATTCTTTAGAGAGGAAGAGTCATAAAGGAGATTGAAGAGACATTTGAAAGCCTTTATAGGCAATTCAACAAGAAAGTGTAAATCAGGCCATTAATGAATAAAACATTATCTTTCATTGGTCTCATGAAGTTTATATTGTATTGAGTATTTCCCATAATTTAATGTTTGGTATCTTGCAAATTTGGTTTGATTTAGTTATTATATTCTTCCACTAAATTACTAATTAACAATTTTGAAAAGATATCTATTTGGGAAAAGCTAGAGAAAAAGACATTAATGACATTTTTTGGACACTAACACCATATGCTGCTAGTGTTCTTATTATGGTGTTAGTGTCCAACTAGGATAACACTAGGCACAAAGAGCCAAGATCAAGAAATGAGGGTCTGGTGATATTTTAAGATGATTAGGGATGCCTGTGGTCTGCACAAAGGCTAGATAAGTGTGATAATAGGCTCTAGGATAGGTCTAGGGCTAAGTTAGGGATAATTAGTCTCAAGTATCACTCTTATCACTCAAATACCACTTTTGGGTGATTTCACTTGGTGATTCCTTGATAACATTTTCATGATTATGAGCTCATAGAAATCCATTATCATGTGGAAAGAGATTAATTGAATTTCATCTTCTTATTCCTTTGAATTATGATTATTGTAAACAATTAATTGTTTAATTAGATGAGTGGTTTGAATAATAGGTTCTATTATATTTTTATCACATTTTCCTAAGATTTGGTCATTCTATTCCATATTTTGTGCACACTCAATCAAAATCCATTTTTTATAAGGCAATTTGGATGAGATGAGTTTGATTTGCTTGTTTGTGTTACAAAAATCATCTACCATAACTCTTCACATAAACTAATTATTCTTCAATAACTAGGGATGTTTGAGTTGGTCTTATAGAATCTTGAGGGGTTATATATAGATCATTCAAATACACTTATACCATCTCTATGTTTCCTAGGGCTTGTTGGTGTAAAACTTAGTTTGGAAAACTTCTTATCTTTATGATCTAATTGGTAATTGTTCTCCTCATTATCTACCTTATAATTATTATTGGTGTACATCAATAATATGATATTTTTATCTATGTAATATTAATTAATGTTCTTCAAAACATTAATAATTACTTGATATGTATTTTAGGTCTTGGAGATGGAGAACAAGTAATGAACTCAGGGAAGGAGAATGTGATTGAGCACAAGTGAGCAACAAGTTGTGAAAGGGTAATGATGATATTTGGTAAGAATATTTCTGATGGTAAGGACTAGGTAGGTAAAAGCAAATTAGTTTATATGTAATTATAAATGCATCAAGTCTATAAATCAATCCTGACTTCTACCTACATTTTTTATTAGGGATACATTTGTTAAGCAGGAGCATAATCAATATGGGGATCCACTAGAATCGATTAGGGGATCACTTATCATAATAAACCATGTGATGTAGGGTTATAAATCCTATAGTCTAACATAATCACACAACAACCCTAAAATAATCCTAGGTTTAATATTTCACTTATGCTAATAACAAGAAAGTAATTCTAATCTAGTGCACACCAAAGCTTGTGGCACAATAAGGAGGTTATAAATAATCAAAACATGTAAAGATAATCTTAGTTAAGCTAAGTATGAGTAAGACCATAATACATGGAATATGAAGAGTAATATTATTCTAGCCAACACTTATGGTACTTTTATCTACTAAATAGAGGAGAATAAAGAATATACTTACCTAAATGTGAACTTATCAAAACTCAATCTCTCCCTTGGCTAAAGGGGCTTCAACCTCATAAAACTGATTGTTCAAAAGGGAATTAAAGCAAGAAAAGGAGGATAGAAAGAGGAAATATACTTTAAGAGTGTGAAAGGAAGGATTAATAGCTTAGGGAATGGTTTTAAGAGCTGCTTAGATTGGTAATAATGTGGCAATAAAAGATAACAATCCTATGAAGCACCAAAGGTATACCTACCCCTTTCCCAATGCACCCCTTAGGAAGTACACTCAGAGAGATTGAGTATTGATGGGTTCTTCCAAGATGTAAAGCATCAATATTTGATAAAAGGTTGAAAATATTTTGTGTATACATATGCCCCAATTGAAGCTCATCACGTGTCACTAAGGTAAAATAGGGGATGGTACTTCGAGAAAGAATAAAAGGACACATAATGCCGATGCTAAAAAAGGGTTGAAATATTTTAAAGCATAAAATAAATAAAATTAAATGACTAAAAATAAAATAGGATGCATACCTTGACTTACCTTTATTATAGGATGGTTGTTTGATGTGTTGTTAGTTTTGATTATGTAGGGTGCAAAGACTGCTTTTGAATAACCCAAGAATACAAAACTAAAGAGAAAAAATAAAAAAATGGAAGAAAAGCCAAGATAGTTGGTGCTATGAGGATGGGACGTACTTGAGATTTGGAAAAATAGGGTGATAGATGCTATGTTAGACCAAATGACCAAGTTAAAACAAGAATAAATTAGGTAACTGAAAAGCTAAGGCTACTAAAGATTGAAAGACTCAAACAAGTTATCCTTAAGTAAGAAAGGAAAAATCACCAATTAAAACCAAGGATACATGTCAAACAAGATGGTAACCAAATAAATCAATGGTAAAAAACTAAACTAAATGGTAAAATAAAATTGATGAGTGAGTAGTAACAATCCACATGTCACTCAACAATGGAAAAAAAGGTGCATAAGAGGGAAAACAACATTGGCGGGTGAGAATTAACAATCCAACCTCACTCAACAATGGAAAAATGGTATGAATTCAGGTGTCTATAATATTAGGACAATAAAACAATGATAAATGGTAAATGAAAGTAAAGTAAATCTAAGAATGTATTTCTATAGTATAAATAAGGTAATCTATGGTTGTTTAAACATGTTTTTTCACTCTAAGGATAGATAAAATTGAAACAAAGTAGTATTAACATGTTTTTAAGAGATGAAGAAGGAATTAAAGAAGAAGGGAAAATAGATTTAGAATTAGAATTTTTATATCAAGGGGGGAAATGAAATGGGTGGAGGGGAGAGTGAAGGAAAAACCAAGTTATAGGAACCTCTTTATCGAAGTAAAATCACTCAAATTAAGTTTGTCAAAATAAGAGGACTCTTTACCTTAAGTGCTATGAATAAATTATATTAGCCACACAAGTCTTAGGTCAACAAATGAAGTATATATCATCCCATAAAGGCTATATGCATGAAAATTAAAATATACCTACCTCCCAACAATGTGTTCCCCATTCCTTAGGACCCCTTACAAAGCCGTCAGTCTACTACAAAGATTGGGTAATTACATAAGAAAGTAGGTAGTACCATAGAGTTTGTTAAATTCACCTATTTGAATCTACTAGCCTACCACACCCCAAAGGACCTTGGCTCTTTGTGAGGCTAACTATGGAGTTTGAGCTTCACTTAGAGATAGGAGATGTGACTATAATCATGTCTTTTGGTGTGATATCAAATTTTGAGATTTGTATTTTTTATTTTAAATATCATTACCTTTTGATTCAAATGATTTGTCTTTTAACTTTATTACCAGATTTTTCTATTCCTCCTCCATATGGATCTGGAAAACCAAACATGTTACTAAAGATGAATTTCATTTTAATACTTGGGACAAGGTTGCTAAGAGAGAGGAACTTCAAAGAGCATGGGGTCTAAGAGTCTCATAAATATAGGTGAAATAAAAGTACTATCTTGATTTTGACCTTGTTTTATCTAATATGGAGTGAAAAAAGGGGAAATCAAGAGGAGTGACACATGGAACAATTTGAATTAATTCAAATATAAAAAGATGTGACAAAGGATAAAAAGGGATATAATGACAATAAAGTGTTATTCCTTATCATAATAATGAGGGAAATAGAGGAAAACATGCTAACATAGATTATTGTGAAAATTCTATCTATCAAAAGAAGCAAAAGCTAAAGTTTGAAAAACAAGGATGTAAAAAGATGAAAATATGGTATTTTATGAGGAGGGTCAAGTCCTATCCATGGTCTTGCACTATAAATTCATAAAATAAATAAAAGATAAAGTAAATAGATTGTAGTTATATGAGGGACATCGGGCCCTATCTGTGGTCTTATAAAATAACTCAAGAAAGAAAAACCCAAGGGATGCCAAAATAAGATTGGCAAGCAAAAAGTGAGGTAAGAAAAAGATGGTGGTTTTATGAGGAATGCTAGGTCATATTCGTGTTCTTACAAAGAAACTCATAAAATAAAAACCCAAGGGGTGTCAAAAAGAGCAAATGAAAGAAGATAAATAAGACTATGGTATATGGTACATCAAGAAACCAAAATACAAAAAAGGAGGACTAAAGGTTCATGAAACATAAGAAAATTGATGTAGATGGAAAGACCCATGCTTAAGTAACCTACACAAAGTGTTAGATAGATGTAGATAGAAAGCATGACAATAAGGAAATGTTTAGGCAAAGTACTTTTTAAGGAATTGAGCATTGGTGGAATCTTTGAAAACATGGCCTTCATTGGTTTAAAGGTGGCAGGTGCTTAGACCAATAATATATTTAACTAAATATGGACCCTACCATTTTTGGGTGTATCTAACTTATTTATCATTCGTGTATTCTAATTTAAGGAAAATATTACCAACATTAAAACTGTAAATTTTAACGCATTTAGTTAGCTATCTGGGAATGTGAGTTTTGTATTAGTGGTTTTGGCTAGATATTTTTATGGAGTCTAAATTACCTAGGAAGTCATGGGATTAAATCCCCTTCAATTAATGATGAAGATCCCGTGTGTTTATATTTATCTACTTCTAGTTACTCTCTGTTTAGATTTATTCACAACATATACAAATTTTGTGTAAATTACTTTGATTTTGGGGTATTACTTTAATCACTCTATTCATGAGCCATAATAAAGGGATTTTTCATCAAGTAAATAGTTGTTTTTGAGAAGGTGAAGGTATTTTGGAAGATATTAGAGAATAAGGAAAGAATTACAATACTCAAGAAAGAGGAAAATTGCATTTAACAACAGATAGTTTTGTAGAGTCTATTGTATTCGTGCAAGTACATAAACATAGAAGAATAATAAACTTATAGAAAATTATTAAGAACACTTATGAATTTAATTTAGATTTAAAGATAGTTCAAATTTTACCATTTTATCTTCATATAATGCACAAAATGATTCCCTTAGATACAAAGTTCTTCAGTAAAATAAATTGTCTTCTTATTCACTTTTAGCATAATTCATACAAAACAATCCGATTATCTCAAACTCAAAGTTTTGGATTTCATAAACCACTTGTATAATTTATATACTTGCTTCCTTTCCAAAATTATCATCCTTTGGTGCCTAGGCCTGCTCCTCCATTTATACAATTTCAAGGTACAAAGTCCTAATAGGAAACCACCTCTTTAGTTCACATGTGTTGCATTAAAAATGTAAGCCATTGAATAATAAATTCCTCAAACTTCTCCTTCATGGCATGCAATGATCAATGACATTTGGATTTCTTTTCACTCCTTATTTGGATTGATTAAAAATATGTTTCATGAGGAATACAGTTAGATAAATTAATTCACTTTTACAAAATGACTCTAAGTAATGGCACTTTGAGCTACTTAAAACATGGAAATTTACAAATTAAATTCACTTTTACAAGTAAATCATAAAATGATATTACTTTTACATATTTTTTATTAGAAACAAGACTACTTAACATAATACTCTTGAAGAGAGAAAATAAAATAAAAAGAAGAATTTATTCAAGTCTCAAGGAAAAATTAATCTACTATGTGAACTTGACTTCTACACTTTTATATATACTTGATGTGCTGAGATATCATTGATTAAATTTTTGCTTCATCTACTTTAGAAATCGACTATCTCTCTATTTCCAATCTTAGCTTCCCCTTTCAATCCTTTTGCAATGAGATATATTTTTCTCAATCCTTGGCCCAAGTCTCTTCAATTATTCTCTATATTTAATCAGTACTTTGATAGATTTATTTATAAAAGGGGTCACAGATTTTTCTATTCTCTATTTGAATTTTCCATCCAACTATTCAACTCCTCTTGGGACACCACTTGACCATTTACCTATGACCCCAATTAGAGAGTCTTTTAAATTATTATTAGCACCAAGTGCATCTTCTTCTAACTTCTTCATTTCTTCTGTTATGTCTAGAAGAATGATTAAGCAAAATGATATGAGATATTCTTCTTGCTTTATCTTCTTTATAAAAGTAACAATCTATTCCTCAATCAAAATCTTATCATCTAAATTTACCATTTCCTAAAGAATTTCTTCTTGAAGTTTAGAAAATCCATTTGCATTTTCCAATTCAACTCTCATTGCTCTAACTTATGTTATCTTATTCAATATATTAATTTGAGCATCCTTAATGAGTGGGAATAATTTTTTAGTCTTTTTCCTCCTTTTATCAACCCATTTATCAATTGTCTTAGCCTTTTCCCTAGTTTCTTCTACTTTATAAATCACAACTTCAGTGAGCAAAACTTGTTGATGAGTAGATCTTGCCACTTTGGCAATTATTTGGTACAATTGATCATTTTGCTCCTTCAACTTAGTTTTAGTAGCTTTCTCTTCATCTAGCTTCCTAAAGAGAGTATCAATTAAAGTCTGGGTATCTTGTTTTAACCCTTTAGTTTTAACCTATCCAAGAGACACCCTTGTAATTGATAGATTCTCATTACTAACTTCTCCTTTATTATCTCCCTATGGGGGAATTGCTATCTCTAAAATTTTGTCTTGAAGATTGAATTATCAATTTTGAGGTGACCTTTTCTTTATTGAGTTTTTTTCCCCTTTTATCCAAACTTTTAAACAATTTTAAATCCATCTCCTTAAGATTAATCATTTATTTTGATTCTGGAGTTGTCTACAAAGCCAACCAGGATGAGAAATCTATGTTGGTGGAAAAGATTGAATGAGTAACCATTTCTTGTTTTCCATTCCTAATTACTAAATCTTGGGAAGGAACTTATTGTGAAGGAAGTTCTTGTGCTTGAGTGTCATATTGCATTCCTTGTGTTGAATCTTTTTCTACTTCAACTTCAACTTATTTTTCTTTCTCAACTTTTTTGTCTTTTGTTGCCTCAACTATGTCTCCCCCTGACTCTGTGTCACTTCTCTTTTTTTCTTTATCTGTCTCTTAATTTTATATTTTGTTAGTAACTTCTCTTTTAGGTCCTGATACTTCTTTTTCCTTCTCCTTATCTAATATTTCTTCTTATGATGAGATCATCTCTTCAGTAGTTACAGTAGTTACCTTTTCAGCTTCTTTTTCCATATGAGGTGGTTCTTTAGATGGAAGTGGTGATATTGTAGCATGTAAATCAGAAAGAAAAGGAGGAGGACTCACCTCTTTTTGAGTGGACTTCTTGGAAGACTTAGTGACATAAAACTTTGGAGATGATGTAAGAATTAAAGGGTTAGGGTAGAAGTAGTGGAGGGAACAGAAGTAGGAATGGGCGAAGTAATGGGGGTAGAAGATACCAATGGTGAAGTGGAAACAATTGGTTGAGTTGGTTATTTATATTTTATTATCAAGGAATTATCATCAACATTCTTCCTCAGATTCAATTTCTTTAAAGGATCATGACTACTTTCTCCTTTCATTATCTCTTTTCTCTTTTTCCCCACACGTACAGTCTCATTTATCAATTCCTTCATATAATAACACTTATTAAGAATCCAATTGAAAGTCATTACCAAAACATTTTAAGTCCTTTCTACAATTATCTTATCATGATCATCTCCAAAAATAATTTCTAGAAGTGGGGCACCATCACCTCTTATTTTACAAAATACATCATTGGTAACAACACCATCATCTTCCAAATCCTTAGGAATAAAGGTAAAATCAAATGCTTGAATATGCTCCATAGTTAATCTAGTATTATATTTTATTCTTACTTTAAATTCATCCCTAAAATTTATCCAAAAATATTCAAGTGTTGGGGTATTGACATATTCAAGATAAACATTACTTTGAGCAACAACTCTGCAATAAAAATTTTCTCTAGCCTAAAAATGTGTTTGAGTGTAATGGTGATATATTTCTCTCTATAAATTCCTAGATTTATAGATGCTAGGACAAGATAGTGACCAATTATAATAGGAAAATTAATGGGTACCTTGTGAGCCTTAGACTACAAATCATGTAACTCAACCAATTACCTAATCATATCCATAAGAATCCACTTGTCACTTGGATATCTTGGTAGCCTGATAGGTGCTCTTGAAAATCCTCCTATTCTAAAATAGGTAAAATCAAGAAATTGAATGAAAATGTAGCTATATACTAAGACTGCATCCCATGCCTCATCTAATACTCTTCTATGTTTTAAATATTTCTCCAACTTACAAATAAGCTCAAAGAAGAATCCATCATTCACTACAATGTAATCCTTGTAGTATACTTCAAGGACCAACTGAGGATAAAATTCATAAATTGGTACTATTGATAATGTACCATTGGTCCTTAGCTTTGAAAAATCTCCACTGGAGGCTGCTACATATACCAAATATGAAGTCATATTAAAATTAAAAGTCTACAACACATTTTTCAATTGTTGATCTAGGTTATCACTAATCACTCTTGCCCAATCAATCTAATAATAACTCCAAGTTGCATCAATAGTCCTAATGTAATCATACATCCAGGGTGAAAATGATTTGACATTCTTTTATCCATTGATTCTACATAATAAATGAATAATGTCATATATCTCTTGAACACAATCAAATATAGAAATATGCTTAGGAAACCTTGAGGGTTGTTTTATCTTCTTCAAGTAATATGTATTCATGATCTTGTTGTACTCTGTTGTCTTAGTCTCCCATTATTTCTTAATTGTTTCCATTGAGATATCAATTACTTTTAGAGAAGTTATAATTTTCAAAAAATAGTTGAGATATTGAACATCAAGGCTCATAATCACATTCCCAATAGTATCCATTAATACCCTAGACAGAGAGTCATAATACTTAGCATATGTTAACACAAACTCAAGAAGCTAAGCTGAACTTGGGAAAGCTACTGCTTGAAGGATGCCACTATCGGTCGAGTGTAGAATTGGAGTCTTTAAAATAACCTTTAATCTTTCTAAAATCTTAGTTATAGATACATGTCCCATATCAGTATCACTTATTTCTATCAATTTTGATGATATGCATGACTCAATAGGATAACCTTTATATTCATACTTCATTTTTGGCTCTTGAATTTTGGCTTTCTTTGCCTTTGATTTTCCTTTTCATTTTTTGATCAATTTTGGAACCTCTTCAAGCACCAATTATGTAACTTCCTCAATAATCTTACCTTGTGCTCCTATTTATAATTTTTCTCCCTCTATCCTCCCTAATCTCTCTGACCTTGTTAATTCCTCTGAACCAAATGTTTACTCTTTTAAACTCTAAAAAAACTTTGACAAGTGATTAAAGACCTTTATTGAATGCTCCAATTGATTTTGATTTTGAGAAACAAAGTCAACTAATAACTCCTTATTCTCTAATTTTTAGATTGTGGAGCTAAAAGCTTCAACCCTTTGCAAACAGAAGGAACAAAAGGTTGCTGAGATCTAGGAGCACTGGCATCGGCAGCAGGACCG
This sequence comes from Torreya grandis, assembly GCA_037957365.1. Taxonomy (NCBI): domain Eukaryota; kingdom Viridiplantae; phylum Streptophyta; class Pinopsida; order Cupressales; family Taxaceae; genus Torreya; species Torreya grandis. The sequence goes on from JARHVA010001730.1 coordinate 242,918, forward strand.
ACGTTGGTCATGACCAGTACAGAAGGCCATCGGTGACAGCAGGAAGTCAACCGACGTCGGCAGAACCAAACAAGCAGGGACCGATGTCGGTCTCCTGTGTGTTCCAGAACTGTTCGTTGCACGAACAGTTAGTTGAGTGAACAAAGAGTTTGCATGTAAAGACCAGTTAGAGTCTTGCGCTATGTGGATATTCATTCCATATTAAGAGTCTAAGTTATTTTTTAAGTTAGGGATCTATTTATAGACCCATTAGCATGTATTGTATAAGTATGAGATAATGAGGAAGGCAAGCAAGTTCATTCTATTGTAAGATCATTGAGTTGTAGGTTGTTACAAGCTCATAGGAGATCTACATGTGAGTATGGTCTATTGAATTGCAGGTTGCAGGTTCATGGGAGATCAACTTGAAGTGCTATAGAGTGCTTGGTGTACTGGTAGGGTTATTACTGACTGGTTGGAGAGGTGAACACCAATTTTGTGTGTGAGTTGGTTGTTGGGACCATTTTTTGTGTAGGAGAGTGTGTGTGAGAAGAATTACTATACACTTGAGGTGTGGGAAACCTATGTAAGGTGAAAGAGTGTGGCGGCTCTTTGTTGTATTCTTTTTTGTAAAGTGTTAATACAAGATAGTGTATTGTCTCTCATATTCTGTGCTATTGATGAATTCTAGTTACTTGTGTTTCTGGTTATTTTCGCATGTTTAATTGCTTATATTTGGTAATCATATTGTGCTCTTTCTGACGAGCAAGATCCTAACAAGAGGAATCAGAATAGGTGCGTTTGTTCTTAGATTCCCCCTACAATTGGTATCAGAGCTTTTGGTTGGGATACTAACAGATTGGTTTAGATCTGGGTAGTGTGTTTTGATTACAGGTTACTCACAGGGTTTCTGTTTGAGTGGGAGTTGAGCAATGGCAGAAGACAGTAAGCTACGAATGGAAAATTTTAATGGCAAGAACTACCAATTATGGAGGATGTAGATTGATGACTATTTGTATCAAAAATATTTATACTTACCGTTGGGTGGGGTTGGTTGCAAACCCTAGAATATGAAGGATGAAGAATGGGAGGTTCTTGATCGGAAGACTCTTGGATCTATAAGATTGAGTCTTGCATCATCTGTGATTTCCAGCTTATCACAGTGTAAGACAATGGTGGAGTTGATGAAATCTTTGGCAAATTTGCATGAAAAACCCTCAGCTTCTAATAAGGTATTTCTTATGAAGCATTTATTTAATTTGCAAATGTTGGAAGGTGGATCTGTTCATAGCCATCTTAGTGATTTCCATGGTTTCGTAAACCAGTTAAGTTCAGTCAATATTGTATTTGATGATGAAATTAGAGCTCTCTTAATCTTGTGTTCATTACCTGAAAGTTGGGAAGGTTTGGTAATGGTAGTTTCTAATACTGTGTCTGCTTCAAAAGTATTAAAAGTGGATGATGTTGTGAGTGTGATCTTGAATGAAGAGATACGTAGGAAAAGCACAGGTGAATCATCAGGAGATGCTTTGAGTGTTGAAGGCAGAGGAAGGCAAAGAGAAAAGATAGAGCGTGGGAGATCAAGGTCGAAGATAGGCAGTAGATCCAAGTCCAGGTATGGTAGAATAACCTGCTAGAAATGTGGAAAGAAAGGGCACTTAAAGAGAGATTGCAGATCGGGTGAAGATCAACATGAAGGACATGAAGAAGAAGCAGATGTTGTGGATTACCTTGCACAGGATGCTTTGGTATGTTCTTTGGATAAAGTAGAATCTTGGGTTTTAGATTCTGGTGCCTCTTTTCATGCATCCCCACATAGGGAATTTTTTCATGAGTATGTCCAGGGAGACTTTGGAGAAATTTGTGTAGGGGATGGTAGGCCTTGTCAGATTGTTGGCAAAGGGAAAGTCAAGCTGAAACTACAGACAGGTAACACATGGGTGTTAAAGGAGGTCATGCACGTCCCAATTTTGGAGAGGAATTTGATTTTTGTTAGAAGTTTGGGTGATGAAGGTTGCACAGTAACTCTCACAGCGGACTCTTGGAAGGTTACCAAGGGTACACTTGTTGTAGCAAGAGGTAAGAAAGTAGGTACGCTTTATCTATCTACTTGTATTACTGATTCTCTTTCTGGGTTATCTACTTCAGCTATATATTCAAAGATGCGGCTTAATAGGCTTGGCCACATGAATAAGAAAGAGATGCATGTTCTTGAGTCAAAGGGTATGCTTTCAGATTTGGAAGGCATGGATCGTGATTTCTGTATGCAGAAGAAGAAGGTGAAGTTTCTTGAGGAATCTGATGTTAGTGACAAGAACAAGAAAGCCTTGGTTTTCAAGGAGAAAGTGACGGATAGAGTTCAGCACAAGGTGCAGAGGAATTCTGAGTAGAGCAAGGGTGATTTGGACAAGGGTTTGATCCAAAAGGAGCTCACGGGAAAAAGTCAGGTCTCACTAGAAAAACACAGAGATCGACGTCGGTAGGAAAACCGATGTCAGTGTCCAGATAGGGACCGACGTCGGCTATGTGCAACCTGACCTTGGTGACTCAGGGTAGATATAGACCAGCGTCAGCCAGGGGAAACCAATGTCGGCAAGGTGGCAGTCACAGGGAACCGACATCGGTCGATTGCAGATTGAGATGTGACTGACATCGGTCACTAAGACAAATTTTGGGTGGATAGCAAGCTATCATGGAGTCTCAAGCACCCATATGGAGGACTGAAGGCGTAAGTAAGTTCTTAAATTCATCATTTCCCTTCATTACACTACTTGTTGCTCACTTATGGTATAGGACCAGGAAGTTATTAAAGAAGTAGAGCAGGTAGATCCAGGAAATAGTGGGAGCTTGGCATGGATGGAGGATGTGATTCCTTGGAGGTGAACCAAACAGGTGTTTCGGGTAGAGTTGCTAGCTGAAAGTAAGCACTAAGAGACGAATGGATGTTCAAGATGAAGAAGAGCGGAAATGGATACGTGAGATGGAAGATCAGGGTATATGGTCTTGTATAAGCTGCAGGGCAATGGAGGTTTGATCATTGTGTTTCTCTTTACCAGGTTGGATAATATTAGCTACATTATCCTATTTCTATATGATGTGCTTGTTGCAGGGTTACATATACAGGTATTGTTGAACTAAAGGTAAAGCTAGTTCAGGGGTGTGTCATGGAGAATTTGGGAGCATCAAGATTCTTTGGCATGAGTGTGTTCTAGAGACATGGAAGGTCATGTGTTGACTTTGTTTCAGGATGATTGTGTGAGACCGATTAGCACGCCGATGGTTGGATAGTTCACAGAACAGGTGTCTTGATTCACATAATGAGGTTAAGTGCATGGTATGTACTAAACCTAAGTTTTCCCAAGAAGTGGGAGTTATCATAAGTTTGGGGTCAATACGGGAGAGAAGTACTGAAGGGCAGTTTAGTGGGACCAGTAGGAGGTGCACATGCTATGCAGGGTCAAGTTCTTATCTACATGGGTGTAGATGCGAATGTGGCAGGTAATTTGGATGACAGGTGTTGCACTATAGGATTTGTAGTGGTTGGTCTTCAAGAGTGATCTTGAGGAGGAATACGGAGCCAAGGGAACAAACTAGACTAAGTACAGGTAAAGGTACGGGTTGCAACATTTTATCTCCAAGTGGGAAATTGTTAAGTTGTGGAGCTAAAAGCTTCAACCCTTTGCAAATAGAAGGAATAGAAGGTTGCTGAGATCCAAGAGCACCGGCGTCAGCAGTAGGACCGACGTCGGTCGTGACCAGTGCAGAAGGCCACCGGCGATGGCAAGAAGTCAGCCGATGTCGGCAGAACCAGACAAGCAGGGACCGACGTCGGTCACCTGTGTGTTCTAGAACTGTTCATTGCACGAATAGTTAGTTGAGTGAATAAAGATTTTGCATGTAAAGACCAGTTAGAGTCTTGAGCTACGTGGATATTCATTCCATATTAAGAGTCTAAGTTATTGTTTAAGTTAGGGATCTATTTATAGACCCATTGGCATGTATTGTATAAGTATGAGATAATGAGGAAGGCAAGCAAGTTCCTTCTATTGTAAGATCATTGAGTTGCAGGTTGTTGCAAGCTCATAGGAGATCTACATGTGAGTATGGTCTGTTGAATTGCAGGTTACAGGTTCATGGGAGATCAACTTGAAGTGCTATAGAGTGCTTGGTGTACCGACAGGGTTATTACTGACTGGTTGGAGAGGTGAACACCAATTTTGTGTGTGAGTTGGTTGTTGGGACCATTTTTTGTGTAGGAGAGTGTGTGTGAGAACAATTACTGTACACTTGAGGTGTGGAAACCTCTGTAAGGTGAAAGAGTGTGGCGGCTCTTTGTTGTATTCTTTTCTGTAAAGTGTTAATACAAGATAGTGTATTGTCTCTCATATTCTGTGCTATTGGTGAATTCTAGTTACTTGTGTTTCTGGTTATTTATGCATGTTTAACTGCTTATATTTGGTAATCATATTGTGCTCTTTCTGAGGAGCAAGATCCTAACAAGAGGAATCAGAACAGGTGCGTTTGTTCTTGGATTCCCCCTACATGCTCCAATTGATTTTGATTTTGAGAAACAAAGTCAACTAATAACTCCTTATTCTCTAAACAAGTTCTAAAGTCTAAAGAATTGATATCTTCAAAAACTCAAGTAACTTACATTTGAATAAAAAGATTTAACAGATTTGGGTTAATCTTAAAAATCAATTAACTTTCAACCTCTCATATTGGACAACTTCAGGTTTATGAAGGTAGACAACTTTGGGTTCTTAATATTATAAGACTTTGGGTTCCAAGATGAAATGACTTCAGTTTTTTGACATGAAATGACTTCAAGTTTTTGACATGAAATGACTTCAGGTTTTTGAAATGAAATGACTTTGATTTTTTGACATGAAATGACTTCAAGTTTCTGACATGAAATTACTTGGTAGTAAAAACCTGAAGTAATGAGGAAAGGGAAACCTGAAGTAGTCATGGATAGTGTTTTATGGGTTTGACAAAGGTCAAGACTTTAAGTTGTTATGGGTAAGTAACTTCATTTAACAAACCAAAAGTAAGAAAAAGGGGAAGAGAAACTTAGTTAGGTAAGATTTTTAGTGTTATTCAAGGTTTCCAACATCGATTACTTAAAATAAGAAATCCAAGTCATAAGTAATGAAGAACTCGATTGGGTAGGGCCTTTATGAATTGGGTTTTTCAAGGTAATTTACTAGTCATCATAAACCCGAAGCAAGCAAAAGCAATTGGTAAACCTAATTAGATGGGAGAACATTGGAAAATTAGGGCATTTTTGGATTTTTTTTAATTTTCTAGGTTTCAACATGAGTAGAACATGAAACGAGTTTGCAATTTCAGTTTTATAGTTCAAAACAACAATTTTACCAAGAAATTAGAAAATAAATAGAACAAAACAACCTTAAAAATAGAAAAACCATAATGTCATAGGAAATAAAACTCAAGAATTGAAAACACAAAAAAAGAAAACAACAGAATGAAAATATTCTAAAAACAATATACTAATCTCCACTACAAATGGGTCAAGAAGAAAATCCCTTGAAATCATTCTAGAGAATAAAACACATGGCTTGGGATTTTAATGGGTATCTACTTGATTGAAAAACTTGTAAATGAGTTGGAAATGAGGTGGAAATTCCCAAATTTATATATATGTGCCAATGCATTTATTGTAAGCATGTTAAAGCCACATCAACGTCTTTTGTAAATCAGGTTTTTCAAGGCACTTTGCTTATTTAAGATTTTTAAGTAATGCACTCCCATAACCATGATTAGGTCTTGATTCATTAGTAATTTAGGTTCATAAACTTGAAGTGATTTTACTTATAAATTTTATGAGTTGAGTAACCCCAAAAACTTGACTAGGTCTATAGGGTGTTGGTCAGGTTGGTAAAATAACTTAGCTTATTTTATTTTCTTAAGTAAAGTACCTCAAGAAACTTGATTAGGTCTAGGAAGTATTGGTCAGGTTTTTGGGATAGCTTGACTAATTTAGAAAGAAGTAAAGTAACTCAGAGAACCTAATTTACATTAAAAATGAGCTAAGTTACCTTCATATGACTTCAAATGATGAAAATGGATGGATAAAGGATTTGGGTGATGATTTTAGTAGATTCCTTTAGTCCTCTGGAGTAATTAGGAGCAACTGAGGAAAGCAAACAATAAAAAGAGAAAAAACATTAGTATAACCTAGGTTCTTTATTCAAGAGACTAGCTTCAAATAGTACAACTGACACACACAAGGCTAAAATGCAAAAAAATTCAAAAAGGGGGTTCTCTAAAATCTTGAAATGTCAAATTTTTAGGACACCAGCTGGATCTAACTAGGGACATCCTTATTTCTATCTTAAGGAAAGAAACAAGGGTGAGATCTCAGTATCTCTAGTTTCACATTCTATTCATTAGATATGGAGTCATTACAAAAACTCAATCACACAAACTACTAGACAAGCATAAAAACATAAAGACTAAACAAAAACAAAAAGAAAGATAAAAAATTTATTTATATACATGTAGGAGTTACCTTGCTACTCAATTCTTGTAGAGCTTCAAGTGTTATCTGTTGAAAGGAAGTGGTAGTGAAATTCCATCTCGATGAGCTAGGAAGAAAATTTCTTTCCAAACAATAATTTGTATATTGAAGGATCCTTTCTATAAAGAATCAAACTTCCCATGTTTTCATTTTTGTTCATTTTGCTTATCCCATAGAAAAACTAGTTTTCCCACCTCAAATTACATATCTTTGGCTCCTTTATCAAATATCTTATTTACCTTTGCTTGATGATCTGTTATCCTGTTAGCAACTTGAACACACAATTCTTGTAGTTCAGTGAGAAACATGATTTTCTTATCAAGTGAATCTTGATAAGAAGCATATTCAATGGCTTTTGACAAATGTAAAGTAGGTAACTCAAGAGTTATTAGTATTTCAACATTTATTCCATATAGCAACTAAAAAGGAGGCATACCTATTACCTTCTTTGGAGTAATTTTGTCAACCCATAATACATCAAAAAACTTCTTGTGCTAGGTCTTTTGATTGTTGTCTACCGTATCTCAAATGATGTTCATCAAATTCTTGTTTCTTGACTCAGCTTGCCCATTACCTTGAGGATAATGATTTTAAACATGAACTAATATTATTCCATAATAATAATAGAATTTAGTGAGTTATATGGAGGATAAATTAGCTACATTATCTATCAAAATTTAGTGTGGTACCAAAACCTGACAACAATATTTTGTTTAATAAAATCACATACGAATTTTGATGTAGTATGCTTAACATAAATAACTTCAACCCATTTACTAAAATAATCAGTAGCTATCAAAATATAGTGATGTCCAACACTAGATGGAGGATTCAACACACTAATAAAATCCATTCCACACTAATAATTACTAGTTTTAATGGCAAAGCTGGTAGCTTAACCCATCCTACAAAATGCTAACATGCTTGACATTTTGCAACCCATTCTAAAGTATCTTGAAACAAAGTAAGCCAAAAATACCTTGCTCATAAGATCTTATGTGCCATGAATCTAGTTGAAAAGTGACCTCCACATGCTTTGTCATGAAATCCCTTCAACAGTTTAATTTTTTGTTCTTTATCTACACAACGAAGAAAAACAACATCAATGCCTTTTTTGTATAGACCATTTTCTGAAAGGACATAATCCTTTGATTTTAACCTAATGGTTCACTTTTATTTTCATTTTAGATTATCTAGCATATCTTTATAAGTCAAGTAGTAAGTGATCTTGTTGTACCAGTCATTAAATAGATCAACAAAAGGTACCATGGGTAATTCTTTTTTTGCTTCATCTTGGCTAAAAAATACTATAGTTTCTACAAAATCAAACCTTCTTTCCATTATCAACTAGCATAGGCCTCTACCCCTTACTAGATTTGTGGGTTTAATATCAAGGTTAAACTCTTGCACTTTGGCTACCCAAGTGCCTCTGAGTAACCCCAAATCTTGTTGAGTTAGAATTGAATTAACAACATTGTCTAGGAAATATACCTTTGTATTATATGATAGGATATAATACTGAAAAAATTTACATGCTTTGACTACTACAAAGGCATGTTTTTCTATCTGTCAGTACTTCCATTCTAAATTCTTCAAGGGCTGACTCATGAAAGCTATAGGAGATTCAACTCCATTTTTCTACATGAGTATAGCTGACATAATGTGCTCTGAAGAGTAATAGTAAAGAATAAATTCCTTACCAAAATTTGGAGAAATTAGCACCAGGGCTTTAGCTATTATTGCCTTTATTCTTTCAAATGCCAATTTCCCTTCAGTATTCCATTTAAATTCTAGCTTCTTCTTCATCATATCTAAGATATGGCATGTTAACTCAGTAAAATCAAGAATAAACCTTCTTAGGAAATTCACTTTGTCAAATAAAAATGCACACCTTTCTTGGATGCAAGCATGGGCAAAATCTGAATAGCCTTTACTCATTCTAGGTCAATTCTAGTCCCTTCACTTTATACTATATGATCGAGGAGTTTACCTTCAGTTAAACCAAATATGGATTTCTTTGGATTTAAGGAAATCCCATGTCTTCTACATTGGATTAGGACTTCTTCAAGATCAACTAGATGATTACCTATTTTCTTTAAAAAGACCATCAAATCATCTAAGTATACCACAATACTCTTGTTCTTAAAATGAGTAAACGCTAAGTCTATAGCTCACTGAAAATTTTCCCCAACATTTATTAACCCAAAAGGGATCTTTTGATAAGCAAAGGTCCCCCATAATGTTGTGAAAGCAATTTTGTACTAGTCTTCTTCAACCACTTTTATTTGATTATATCCTAAAAATTCATCTAGCATAGATAACATTTTTGACCTTGTAACTACCTATAAAATATGATCCATAATAGGCAATGGATAATTGTCTTTCAAAGAAGCTTGATTTAGATTGCAAAAATCAACACATAAACGTATCTCCCCATTTTTCTTTCTTATTAGGACAATATTTACTAATCATTCTGGATAGTGGATTTGATAAATGATCTTCACACCAAGGAGTTTTTGAATCTTGACATGAATCATACTTGAAATGGTTGGATTATGATGTTGTAACTTTTGCTTGAAAGGCTTTATACCTGATTAAAGTAGGATATAGTGTTGCACTTATCCTAGATGAAAGGACTTGAGATCTTTATAGGACCAAGAAAACACATCAATATATTATGTAAGAAGTTTGGTAAAATATTCTTTCTCCTCTTTTGAGAAGCACCTATAAATTTTGACCATCTTTGGCTCTTCATCGTTGCCTAAATTAACATGTTCTATTTTTATGGAAGAGATTTCTCCATATTATTTATTTTTCTTAAAAAACTTATCATGTTTATCAAATATCTCCTCTAAGAAAACTAAATATTTAAGAATCTTATTCTCTTTAAGATGAATTATGAATTGATCATGAGTAAGTTTAGATTCAATAGTACCTATTATTGTTTCATGTGAATGTGAACTGCTTCCTTAAAAATGTAATCCTTCAAAATTATCATGCTACTCTAAAAAGGTAGCTATTTGTCTATCATCATTAAAAACCTACCAATGTTCAACATTATTTATAACTTTTGGATGATAAACCATTTCTACTTTATAATGATATTCTTTGAAGATTGTTGGTTGTCGATCTATCCTGAGCAAAGATGTAGTTATAGCAAGGGAGTCAGCTCTAAAATTTTGATCTTGAGATACTGAGTTAATCAAAAAAGCAAAAAAATCAAGCATGGTACTCATAACTCTATCATGGTAGTGTTTTAACTTATCTTTCTTCACTTGATATTATCCTCTGATCTATTTGACTATCAACTAATCATCTCCTTATAATTTAAGGAGTTTTATTCCCTAATCCTTTTCTCATTCAAGCCCCAACAAGAGTGCTTCATATTCAGCTATGTTATTTGTGTTTTCAAACATAAGCTTGAATGAATAGGGAAAGACTTCTCTAGTAGGAGAAATTAATACTACTCCTACACTTGAAATAATAAAACTACAACTACCATCAAATTCCATGGTCCATATCTTGTCTTCATCTTCATCTTTTTCTTCTTTAGTCTCATTACTTGTTTCAAGGAAGTAAATTCCATGCCCTGATTCTTCAAAGAGAATTTGTGATCTTAGATCTTCAGATTTAGAAACTATATATTTTGACTTCTTCTTAGGTTTTAGCTTATAATTTATTCCTTTAATTAGAAAATGTGTACATAACCAGTCCATGTTTACTTCTCCTCCTAATGTTTTATAGAAGTTTCTACTTAACAACATTCTATATGAGATCAAGATATCTGCTACCAAGATTATCATTTTAAGTCTTTTATCTAGGAAGGCTGGTAGGATAACTTGAGCATCTTTAATCTATCCAATCAAGGGAACTTACCTTTCCATTGAGTAACATTTTTCTATAGGTTTAGTCAAAGAAAGACCAAGAGAATCAAATACCTTAGCTGGCAGAACACTATTAGAGGCTCCCAAATCTAGGATATAATTGCTCAATTTATATCCATTAATTAGAAATGATACATAATATGGTTCTATTTTATCCGATACAAGAGTGGATGAAGATGAAGCATCTACAAAGTTATTCTAGGAAGGGGTTAAACTAGGAATAGGTAGAATACCCTTCAATGCATTTGACACATTGTTTGACCCCTTACTTTGAACATACTTCACTAATCTATTCAACTAATCTAGATAGGACCTTAAGTATTCATCGTCTAACATTTGAATTTTAGTTTTCTTTGTGTTCAATTATGTCAAAATAAGAAATGGGTGTAGATGAGAGGGAAATAACTTCAATTGTATGAGCATTTGAATTAAAAGTTTGAGAAGTGGAGGGAACATACTTTTATTTAGAAATAAAAGAAGGTACAAGACTACCTCTTTTAAGAATACTTACATCTACACTAGGTTTCTCCTTTCCTTTCTCTTATTCTTTTAATGACTTCTTAGTGGCTTCTTGAGTTTGAGATCTTGTAAATACTACAAAATATTGAATATGATCTTCATGAAGTACTTTTTCATATTTAGTTTTTGATTCATATTCTAAGTAGCAGTTGGAGTCACTAACAAGATCTACAAAATCATCTTCCTCAGTAAGAATTTGGTCAAGACCACCAGTTATTGGGTCTTCTTCATTCATCTCAATATGATTTTTAGGGATGTCTTCAATTTCCAATCTTTTCTAAGTACCAACAATCTGATTTCTATTCTGATTATTGAAATTGTGAGTGGGAGCATTCCTAGTTGGGGCCACATGAGTTCTTTAAGCAATTTATCTTTTAACTTGATGCAAGTTATTAGCAAGTTTTTGAAATAAGGGATATATAGTCTGAGGTGTGGCTGAAGTGGATGATTCTCCCATAGATATAGTTTTCTTAATTTTCCCAACCATTATTAGATCATCCTCAACCTCTGTTACAATATTCTAAGCAATAACTAGATTAGCTGGGCATGCTCTTTGAAGCTGATAATTGACTTTTGGAAGTTGAGCATTGATGAAGAAGCAATCTATTGAATTTGGAAATAAAATAATGATTTTATTCATGTGATTCTTTCTTAAGCTAATTTAACTATGTAAGTAGTATGTAAGCATCTTTAACAACTTTGAACCTTTTTTTAAATTGATCATGCATAGTAGCCCAATTGGTCGCAGTGCTTGGAGCCAGATGGTAAAACCATTCTACTACTAATTCATGTAGAGTCTCAACAAAAATGTTGACAAAGACACCTTTGTGCTCTAAACCAATTACTCCACATACCATGAAAAATGCAACCAAGTGCTCATCTAGATTTTGCTTACCATCACCAGTAAATTTTAAAAAATTCTTCCTTGAGCCTTTTGACAGGTCATTCAAAGGAGGAGTTAAATTTAATAGACCAATAGCTGGTCCCCATGGGACAAGATGTGGTAGTGCCATTCTTCTAGGAGTCAAAAATTGAGAACTAGATGATTGAATAATTATAGAAGAATTATGCTAAAGCTGATGCATATGAGGAGTTGGTCACCTAAAAAGTGAGAGACTATCTCTTCTAGTTCTAGATTGAATAGGGAAGCTAAAATTAAATTGATCTTGAAGCTCAAAGAATTGGTCTAATTATCCCTATGCTCTTCTTGCTTTGGTGAAAGGTCAATTGGCCAGTTTGAAAAGTAGAAAAATCTTCTAAAAACCACATTTTTATAACTATCTTGATGGATAAAATTTTAATCAGCTAGCATCTTAACATGTAACAACTTTAAACAAAAAAATGAACTGGCAATGAACTGGGCTTTTAGATTAACATGAAACTGACTTAAAAAAACACATTTAATTTAAAACTTGAATAATTATTCTTAGCTAGGCATTAAAAATAGGCCAATGCATCTTCTAAATAATGAAAAATTATTATTAAAACTTAATTTTTTTTGGAAATTGGAGGTAACTTTCAGATTTGATTCTAGGAGTTAGACACTTAAAACTTGCTCCCTAATGGAGTTACCAAAAATTGTTAGCTAGATATTTTGCCTGGAGTCAATTACCTAGGAATTCATGGGATTAAATCCACTTCATTTAATGGTGAAGATCCCATGTGTTTATATTTATCTACTTCTAGTTACTCTCTGTTTGGATTTATTCACAACATATACAACTTTTTTGTAAATTATTTTGATAGGGGATATTACTTTAATCAATCTATTCATGAGCCATAACGAAGGGGATTTTGAAAAAAGTAAGTATCTAGTTTTGGGAAGGTCAAGGTATTTTGTAAGATATTAAAGAATAAGGAAAGAAATACAATACTCGATAAAGATGAAAATTGCATTTAACAACATATAGTTTTGCAGAGTCTATTGTATTCATGCAAGTAAATAAACATATAAGTATGATAACCTTCTAAAAAATTATTAATAAAACTTATAAATTCAATTTGAATTTAAATATAACACAAATTTTACCATTTTATCTTCATATAACACACAAAATGATTCCCTTAGATAAAAATTTCTTCAGTAAAACAAATTGTCTTCTTATTCACTTTCAGCATAATTCATACAAAATAATATGATTATTTCAAACTCAAAGTTTTGGATTTCATAAACCACTTGTATAATTTCTATATTTTCTTATTTTCCAAAATTATCATCCTTTAGCACCTAGGCCTACTCCTCCATTTATATAATTTCAAGATACAAAGTCCTAACAGGAAACCACCTCCTCAATTCACATGTGCTTCATTAAAAATGGAAGCCATTGAATAACAACTTCCTCAAACTTCTCCTTCATGCCATGCAATGATCAATGACATGTGGCTTTTTTTGCACTCCTTGTTTGAATTGATTACAAATACTTTACATGCAGCACAAAGTTAGATAAAGTAATTCATGTTTACAAAATGACTCTGAGTAATGGCACTTTGAGCTACTTAAAACATGGAAGTTTACAAATTAATTTCACATTTACAAGTAAATCATAAAATGATATTACTTTTACATAGTTTTTATCGGAAACAAGACTACTTTACATAACACTCCTAAAGAGAGAAAATAGAAGAAAAAGAAGAATTTATTCAAGTCTCAAGGCAAAATTAATCTACTACGTGAACTTGACTTCTGCACTTTTCTATATACTCGATGTGCTAAGATATCATTGATTAGATACTTCATCTAGTTTATAAATTGACTGTCTCTCTGTTTCTAATCTCATCATTTCCCTTTCAATCCTTTTGCAATGAGATATAGTTTTCTCAATCTTTAGCCCAAGTCTCTTCAATTATTCTCTACATTTGATTAGTACTTTGATAGATTTATTTTTAAAATGGGTCATAGCTTTATCTATTATTTATTTGAATTATTCATCCAACCATTTAACTGCTCTTGGGACAATGCTTGACCATATATGTATGAGCCCAAGGAGAGAGTCTTCTAAATTATTATTAGCATAATGTGCATCTTCTTCGAACTTCATTTATTCTGCTATGTCTGGAAGAATGCTTAAGTGAAAACATATGAGATATTCTTCTTGCTTTATCTTCTTTGTAGAAGGAACAATCTATTCCTCAATCAAAATCTTATCATCTAAATTTACCATTTCTTGAAGACTTTCATTTTTAAGTTTAGAAAATCCATTTGCATTTTCTAATTCAACTCTCATTGTTGTAACTTCTATTATCTTATTCAAAATATTAATTTGAGCATCCTTAATGAGTGGGAAGAATTTTCCAATCTTTTACCCCATTTTATCAACCCATTTGTCAATTATCTTAGCCCTTTCCCTAGTTTCTTCCTCTTTAGTAATCACTTGGTGAGAAATCATAGCTTCTGGGAGCAAAACTTTTTGATGAGTAGATTTTTCCACTTTGGTAATTATTTGGCACAATTAATTATTTTTCTCCTTCAACTTAGTTTTACCAACTTTCTCTTCATCTATCTTCCTAAAGAGAGTATCAATTAAAGTTTGGGTATCTTGTTTTAACCCTTCATTTGTAACCTCTCCAAGAGACACCATTGTAATTGATAGATTCTCATTACTAACTTCTCCTTTATTAGCTCCCTATGGGGGAACTACTATCTCTACAAATTTCTATCCCAAAGATTCAATTATTAATTTTGAGGTGACCTTTGCTTGCTTGGATTTCTTTCCCATTTTATCCAAACTTTTAAACAATTTTAAATCCATCTCCTTAAGATTAATCATTTCTTTTGATTCTGGAGTTGTCTAAAAAGCCAACCAGGATGAGAAATCTTTGTTGGTGGAAAATATTGAATGAGTAATGATTTCTTGTTGTTCATTCCTGATTACTAACTCTTGGGAAGGAACTTCTTGTGCTTGAGTGTCATATTACATTCCTTGTGTTGAATCTTTTTATACTTTAACTTTAACTTCTTTTTCTTTCTCAACTTATTTTTCTTTTGTTGCCTCAACTCTATCTCCCCCTGATTCTATGTCAATTCTCTTTTTTTCTTTATCTATCTCCTCATCTGCTATTTTTTTAGTAACTTCTCTTTCAGGCCCTGCTACTTATTTTTCTTTATCCTTATCTAATATTTCTTATTGTGATGGGAACATCTCTTCAGTAGTTACCTTTTTAGGTTCTTTTTCTATATGAGGTGGTTCTTCTGATTGAGGTGGTGACATTATATCATGTAAATCAGAAAGAAAAGGAAGACTCACCTCTTTTTGAGTGGACTTCTTAGAAGACTCAGTGACATAAACCTTAGGAAATGATGTAAGAATTAAATGGTCTAGGGTAGAAGTAGTGGAGGGAGCATAAGTAGGAATAGAAGAAGTAATGGGGGTAGAAGATACCAATGGTGAAGTGGAAAAAATTGGTTGATTTGGTTCCCTATCTTTTATTATCAATAAAGTATCATCAACATTTTTCCTCAGCTTCAATTTATTTAAAGGACCATTACTACTTTCTCCTTGCACTATCTCTTTTCTATTTTGCCTCACACATGCAGTCTCATTTATCAATTCCTTCATACAATAACCCTTATTAAGAAGCCAATTAGAAGTCATTTCCAAAACATTTAATGTCCTTTATGTAATTGTCTTATCATGATCATCTCCAAAAATAATTTCTAGAAGTGGGGCACCACCCCCTCCTGCTGCATGAAATACATCACTAGTAAAAAAACCATCATCTTTCAAATCCTCAAGAATAGAGGCCAAATCAAATACTCAAATCTACTTCACAGTTAATCTACTATTATATTTTCTTATTACTTCAAATTCATCCCTATAATCTATCCAAAAATCTTCAAGTGCTCGGATATGCATATATTCAAGAGAAATAATACTATGAGCAAAACCTCTACAATCAAAATTTGCTTTGGCCTCAAAATGTGTTTGAGTGTAATGGTGATATATTTATCTCTGTACATTCCTAGTTTTATATATGCTAGGACAATGATAGTGACCAATTATAATAGGAAAATTAATGGCTACATTATGAGCCTTAGACTGTAAATCATGTAACTCAACCAATTGCCTACTCATCTCCATAGTAATCCACTTGTCACTTGGATATCTTGGCATCCTAATAGGTGATCCTAAAAAACCTCCTATTTTGAGGTAGGTGAAATCAAGAAATTGAATGAAAATGTAGCCATATAGTGAGACTACATCTCATGCCTCATCTGATACTCTTCAATGTTTTAAATATTTCTCCAACTTACAAATAAGCTCAAAGAAGAATCCATCATTCACTATAATATAATCCTTGTAGTATTCTTCAAAGACCATTTGAGGATAACATTCATAAATTGGTATTGTTGACAATGTACCATTGGTCTTTAGCCTTGAGAAAGATCCCTTTGGAGGTTGCTACATATACCAAATATGAATTCATCTTAAAATCAAAAGTGTACAACACATTTTTCAATTATCGATCTAGGTTATCACTAATCATTCTTGCCCAGTCAATATTAGAAGAACTCTGAGTTGCATTAATGGTTGTAATGTAAGCATACATCTAGGGTGAAAACCATTTGGCATTCTTATATCCATTGATTTTGTATAATAATTGAATAATGTCATATATCTTTTGAACAAAATCAGATCTAGTAATGTGCTTAGGAAACCTTGAGGGTTGTTTTATATTCTTTAAGTAATATGTATTCATGATCTTAATTCACTCTGCTATCTTAGTCTCCCATTGTTTCTTTGTTGTTTCCATTGAAACATCAATTAATTTTGGTGTTGGAATTTTCAAACAATAGTTGAGATATTGAACATCAAGCCTTACAATCACATTCCTAGTAGTATCCCTTACTACCCTAGACAAAGAGTCATAATACTTAGCACATGTTAACACAAACTTAGGAAGCTGAGCTAAACTTTGGAAAGCTACTACTTGAAGGATGCCACTATTGGTCATAGAGAGTAAAAATGGAGTCTTTGTAATATCCTTTGATCTTTCTAAAATCTCAATTATAGATACATGTCCCATATCTATATCACTTATTTCTTTTAATTTTGATGATATGCATGACTCAATAAGATAACCTTTATATTAAGAATTCATTATTAGCTCTTGAATTTTGGCTTTCTTTGCCTTTGATTTTCCTTTTCCTTTATTGATCAATTTTGGAACCTCTTCTAGCACCAACTTTGGAACTTACTCAATAATATTACCTTGTGCTCTTATTTCTACTTTTTCTCCCTCTATCCTCCCTAATCTCTCTGACCTTGATAATTCCTCTAACCCAAAAATTTACTCTTTTAAACTCTAAAACACCTTTGACAAGTGCTTAAAGACCTTTACTGAATGCTCCAACTAATTTTTATTTTGAGAAACAAAGTCAATTGATAACTCCTTATTCTCTAAATAAGTTATAAATTCTAAATAATTGATATCTTCAAAAACTCAAGTAACTTGCTTTTAAATAAAAAGATTTAATAAATATGGGTTGATCTTAAAAAGTAATTGAATTTGGGTCTCTCATATTGGACAACTTTGGATTTATGGAGGTAGATAACTTTAGGTTCTTAATATTATAAGACTTTGGGTTTTTGACATGAAATGACTTTGGGTTTTTGACATGAAATTACTTGTTAGTAGAAACCCAAAGTAGTCATGGATAGTGTTTTGTGGGTTTGACAAGGGTCAAGACTTTGCATTTTTATGGGTAAGCAACTTCACTTAAGAAACTCAAAGTAAGCAAAAGGGGAAGAGAAACCTGGTTAGGTAAGATTTTTAGTTTTATTCAGGGTTTCCAACATTGATTACTTAAAATAAGAAATATAAGTCATACGTAATGAATAATTTGATTGGTTAGTGCCTTTGTGAATTAGGGTTTTAAGGCAATTTAATAGTCATCATAAACTTTAAGCAAGAAAAGGCAACTGGTAAACCTGATTAGATGGGATAACTTTAGAAACTAGGGCATTTTTGGATTTTTTTTTATTTTATAGGTTTTAACATGAATATAACATGAAAAGAGTTTGCAATTTCAATTTTACAATTTAAAATAACAATTTTACCAATAAATTGGAAAATAAATAGAACAAATCAACCTTAATAATAGAAAAACCATGGCAGCATGAGAAAGAAAACTCAGGAAATGAAAATTCCAAAAAGAAGAAAACAACAGAATGAAAATATTCTAAAAACAATCTACTAACCTCCATTGCAAATGGGTCAAGAAGAAAATCACTCGAAATCACTCTAGAGAATGAAAACACATGGCTCAGGGTTCATAAGGGTAGCTTCTTGATCAAAAAACTTAGAAATGAGGTGGAAAATTCCGAAATTTATATATATATGTTCCAATGCACTTATTGTAACCATGTTAAAGACATGTTAGCCTCTTTTGTAAATCAAGTTTTTCAAGGCACTTTATTTATTTTAGCTTTTTAAGTAATGCACTCTCACAACCTCGATTAGTTCTTGATTTATGAGTAAGTCAGGTTCATAAACCCAAAGTGATTTTAATTATAAATTTTATGAGTTGAGTAACCCTAAAAACCTGACTAGGTCTATAGGGTGTTGGTTAGGTTCATAAAATGACTTAGCTTATTTTATTTTCTTAAGTAAAGTACCCTAAGAAACCCGATTAGGTCTAAGAAGTATAGGTTGAGTTTTTATTATAACTTGACTTATTTCCAAAGAAGTAAAGTAACTCATATAAATTTATTTGCATTATAAATGAGTTAAGTTACCTTTAGATGACTTCAAATGAATAAAATAGATGGATAAAGGATTTGGGTATGATTTTAGTAGATGCCTTTAGTACTCTGGAGTAATTAAGAGCAACTAAGGAAAGAAAACAATAAAAAGAGAAAAAGCATTAGTATAACCCAAGTTATTTATTTAGGATATTGGTTTCAAATAGTACAAATGACACATACAAGGCCAAAATGCAAAAAAAATTCAAAAAGGGGGTTTCCCAAAATCTTGAAATGTCAAATTTTGGGGACACCAAGTGGTTATGTTCTAAGGCAAAAATATGGCATTCATAAAGAATATTAAGGGCATGAAGATGATCTTCACATAATTATTCATCAAGAATAATACCATGAACATATATATGAAGAGAGGGAAGCTCAAGTTCTAAATGAAGAATTGACTCAGAACCATAGATTAGTGAGAATGGAGTTACCTTAGTGATAATGCGTATGCTAGTTTGATAGGCCCAAAGTATGAGGTATAGATGAAGATTCCAATCCATGTAGGTTTCATGAATTTTCTTTTGGAGAATTTTATTAAGAATTTTATTAGTGGCCTCTTCTTGACCATTATATTATGGATGATTAGGCATGGAAAACTTGTGATTGATCTTGAATTTATTACAAAGTTGTTTAACATGTTTATTTTTTAAGTTACCACCATTATCTGAAATGATGGTATGGGGAACACCAAAATAGCAAGTGATTTAGTTAAGAATAAATTCAAAAATGGTAGGACCAGTGATGTTAATGACGGGCATGGATTATACCCCCTTGGAATTTGGTAGTGGTGATGATAAAGACATGTCCATAATGAGACCAAGGAATTTTAGCAATGAGATCAAATCCCTAATTGGAAAATGGCCAAGGAGATTTGATAGTTTGAAGTTTTATTGGAGGTGAATGGATTGGATCATCATGAAGCTGATAAAAATTACACTTTTTAGCATATTCAATTGCATCTTTTTCAATAGTAGGCCAAAATTAACCCATACATAGGAATTTTCATGGTGTAGCATGTATGCTACAATGGCCACCATAAATGTTCCCATGTGCTTGTTTAAGAAGAGGAAGGACCTCATCTTGCATAACACAACAGAGCAAGGTACCTTCAAAATTGTAATAGTAAAGGATGTTGTGTTGAAATATATATTTGAAATATTATTTACGAATACGTGCCTTTTCATGAAAATATAAATTAGGAAGATAAGTTTGGTGTTCTAAAAATTGAATGATATCTTAGTACCATGAGCTTTATAAAATGGTAACAACCTTGATATGATAGATAAGTGAATCCAGTGATTGAGTTGAAGAGGGGGATTTTCTTATTTGTATAAGAAATAAGGATAAAAAATAAATATATGAGGATGAAAGAGAGATTTTGATGAGACATGAGAATCAATAATTGAGTTTTGAACTCTAGGAATAGGCTCAATAGTGAATGATATAAAATTCTTAGCAAGATTGGTTACAATTTGATGGTAGGTAATAAGGTTATCACTTTTACATTGATAATGACCACTAACTTGACAACACATAAGTTAATAATAACCTAAGTCATGAAGGTATTGAATGTCTATTTCAAGAGAAACCCTCATGCCTAAGATAAGAGCTTCGTAATTAGCCATATTATTGGTGACATCAAAGGTGAAGCAAAAATCTAAAGGAATGATCTTACCAAGAGGACTCATGAGAATGCAACCTGTCCTAACTCTTTGAAGGCATTTATCACCATAAAATTAGAGGGTCCAAGTATCCTCATGCAAGTCAACATTAATTTTAGGAATCTCCTCAATAACTAATTTTGGTTTGGTACTATTAGAGGAAGTGGAATATTCGTCAAGATTATTGTCTTCAAGATCAACATTAAAGATATGAAATTAATCTTTGAGAGAGATAAATTGATTAATACCTTTAATGTAAAGGATATTATCATCTATAAGATCATCTTAAAGGTAATAAGTGGTTATTATGGGAGCTATGGCTAGTTGATCATCTATGTCCTACACAACTTTTTAAGTGACAATGTAGAGATGAAATTTCATAAGTAGGACCATCCATTTACCAATTATATCTCCAAAAAGAAAGGATTTGGAGAATAAATGATGAAGGGGGTTGAAATGAACAATGAGATAAGTAGTTTACTAAAACATGTAATGACAAATATTTTTATCTATAAAATAGGTGGTGAGGCAATCACACTCAATTTTGGTATAACATGTCTCATAGTCAATGAGGCCTTAGCTAGTATAATAGATAACATACTCTCTTCTTGTATCATATTTTTGGGAAAGCATTTCCCCAAATAAAATAGGTGTGTAATAAATATATAAAATCAAGGGTTTATCATTATAAGGAGGACAAAGTGTATGTGGATGAAGCAATGAATCTTTCATATTATCAAAGGCTTCTTGACATGGATCCATCCATTTTAAAGTAACACCTTTCCTTAGAAGTGAATTAATGGAGTGAATTGATATGCCATTTTTGGGATTAATAACCTAATTTCCCTAAGTTTACCTAAATAATTATGAATGTCAGGAATAGAATGAGGAATAGGCATGTTGATGATAACACTAATTTTGGTAAGGTTAACATTGATGCCATAGAGAGACTAAAAATCCTAACAATTTTCCATCTTTGAATCTAAGGACACATTTGTAAGGATTAATCCTAACTTTACATTTAAGGAGATGGTCAAAGATGATAAAAAGATCAGAAAGATGATTCTTAAGATTTTTGGATTTAGCAATAAGATCATCCACATAGGTTTCAACAATTTTATGAATGATATCATGAAAGATGTGAGTCATTGCTCATCGGTAAGTGGCTCCAACATTTTTGAGGTTGAAGGGCATTTTAACATAGCAATAGGTGCCCCATATATGGTGAAATTAGTCTTATGTTTGTCCTCAAGAGTGATATGAATTTGATTGTATCCCAAAAATCCATCCATAAGAGACAACATTTCATAACCAACTATGGAATCAACAATGGAATATATTAAAGGTAAGGACAAGTTACCTTTAGAATAAGCAAGATTAATTTTGTAGAAATCAATACGAATGTGAATGACCATAGTGAATTTATTCCAAATGGGAACAATGTTGGAGACCCATTCAGAATAATCCACTGATTTGATAAATTTAGCATCAAGTAATTTGATGATTTCCTTATGACATAAAGTGGAAACTTCATGTGGAAGTTTTATTTATTTTTAATGCACATGTTTAGCATCAGGATATGTAATAATTTTATGCACCATAATACTAGGGTCAATTACAGGCATGTCCTCGTATGATCAAGAAAAATATTCATGATATTTGTCAAAGAATAAGCTGAAATTATCATGTTTGATAGGTGAAAGCCCTCAAGAAACTATAACTAGTTGAGGACAAGATGGAGTACCATATTTGATGCAAGTGGTTTATTTAATAAACATGGAATTATCATCTTGAAAGTGGTATGGTGAATTAAGTAAGGATAAAATTGGATTTGTTTTAGGATCAATACTAGAAATAAAGGTGTTGAAGGAAGGAGTTTTAGTTTTAGAATTTCCAAGTTTATGATACTACCAAGGAAGTTGAGGTTCTTGGGCATAAAGTAACTCAAGGATAACTTCATCACTAGGTAAGGTAGGAAGAGGACCATAATACTTGACATATACTTCAAAATCTAGAATTCTATTACCATGGTGATCAAACTCAAAATGTATCAGATGAACATCAGTTGCTCTGGCATCTAGTGTAATTTCAAGTGCAGAAGAAGTAGATGGAGCAGAAGGGATTGGAATATCAATGGGTTTAATGATGGGAGAAGGATTATATGAAATGATTGGATATATAGGTGGTAAAGGAGATATAGATATTTTTAAAGGTTTGAAAGGTATAATTTTTTCTACCACCCAAGGAGTATTGATAAGAGGAGGATTGGTAGGAGGTACATGACCCTCAGGATCTAAGGTATGATCTACAAAATTGGTATGAACATCCCAATTAAAGGCATGAATTTGGGTTAAGGTTTTTTGATGATGTTGGACATCTAAGTTTATATATTAAGCTTGGGCCATGATATAGTTATCATTGTATGTTGGATAAATCGTACATGATTGAGAATCTAGGGGAGTTTTAGAGGATGAAATCCTAATATTACTGAATGTATGAGGAGACATTATGATAGGATCTTGAAATAATTTATCCACTCTAAAATTATTTTAAGTGAAGGCATATTCTAGTAGAGAAGGCTCCTAAGCATTATATAGAGGGGAAAATTGGTAATCTCATCTATGAGAGGAACAATACGGTCTCTTAGTAAGAGAGAAGGAGGAAGCCATTGTGAAATGTAAGGAGGTAACTTGGTGGTATTGTAAATATGTTGTAAATCATTGGGATCATCATCATCAAAATCTAAAAGAGTAAATTGTAAATTAGGATTTATGTTGATGAACTCGAGTAAAGGAGCAATATTAATCTTAGGAATTGTAAGAACATGATATTTTGATTTAAGATTAGGTAGTTTGGATACTCCATAGGTTAGGATCAGCTTCATGTTTATACCATTTTCCATTATGTAAAAATTTAATACATTGACTACCAAAAGAAGTAATGACCCTCATTCAATGAATCTATGGATGACCAAGAAGTATGTTATACGATAAATAAAGATCAAGGACCATAAGCTTGGTTCAAACAGATTTAGGTCTTATGGTTAATAGAATCCAAATACAAACAAGTGGATTTTGATTAGTCTTATCAAAAATATGACAAGTAAGATGAATTTGATTGAGATGATCCTTGTTATAACCAAGTTTTTGTATAGGCCATAAATATGTTACATTAATACCAAAGCCTTCATCAACTATAAATTTTTGGATAAGAGTGGTATTGATGGATACTTTGATAAGTAGGTCATTATCACGTAAAATAATTTCATCGTCGATCATGTATTATTTAAGGAATTCAATAAAGGGCTGTGAAGAACATATTGTTTCAATGGTATTGACATTGGTAGGTTGAGAATTGATAGAAGGTGGTTCTTCATCTATGGAAGAAGTATCTTCAATTTCTTGAAATTGTTGCATAAAGAATTTATGATGATAGGGTGAAGTACGAACCAACTCCATAAGTGGAATCTTACAAGGCATAGAGTTAAGTTCTTCAATAAAGTTCCAATGAGACTTAGAAGAACTAGTATGAGGTTTAAGAGGTAAATTAGACTTTGGAGGAATAGATGTGATTCAATTATTAGAATGAGGAAGTTGTTCCTTAGGTGCTTTCAAATCAGGATTTGTGGCGGTAGTACCTTTAAGAAGTTGTTCCTCCAAAGATGGATTTTTAGGTTTGGTAACAAGATCTTTGTGAGCTAGTTTATGATGATAATTGACCTTAGCAGTGTTGACATATTGAGAATTATTGAATGTCAATGCCACAAACATCCTTATAAGCTGATTGATTATTTTAAGAGTATTTTTGGGTATTTAAAGTAGAAGCTTTGAAAGTTTGTCATTTTTGAAAAGTAGTAGTGTATTCTTGACAATGAAGATTTATCATAGCTTCATGGTTGAATGAATCACCAAGCACATAAGAGACAAAAAATTTAGTGATCCCTCTACATAATTCATTTAAATGCCCAATATCAGAATTAAACCAAAAAAATAGATTGGGGTCATACCACTTAGGAGGAGAATTGGGATAGATGAAAGGTTTTGAGGGCAGCAAAAATTGTTTCATTTGTTAAACCAAAAGAGGGGTATTATTTGGTAAAGTAAAATCAGTTTTGGCAACTCCTAGTTTGGTTTGTAGAGTATTACTAGTGATAACATTATATTCTTTGAAATATCCTTTAATAAGTTTAGGATTATGTTCAAATTTCTTCTTAGGAAAGTCTTGATGCTTAGATTCATTAAGAGCTTCACTAAGTGTTTAGGGAGCAAAGGTTTGAACCTTATATTAAAGAGTGGGGGTTAAAGATGTGATAGAGAGTTTGAATAAGTTATCATCAGTCATGTTATGGTCAGCTTTATGGGCAATTATTTACATCTTTTGATAAATTCATGATCTGATTCAATGGGAGATTTCTAAGCATTGATGAAGTGGCTAAGATAATTTTTGGTAAGATCATTGTGTTGAAATTATTTAACCAAAAGATTAACCAAATCCTCAAGTTTCCAAATAGAGTGTTGGGGTAGTTGATTATATCATTCTAATACATCACTGATAGATTTTTTTACTAAGAGTTTAGTTATGGTAAAGGTATTATTTTGGATTCACTCCTTGTAAAGGTTGCCAAAGGTTTTGAGAAATGAAGCAGGGTCTTTAGTCCCATCATATTTGATAGTTGGAGATATGTTACCAATATCAATGGATATAATAAAGGGGGATAAAGGATCATTTTGAATGGTTTGAAGAATTTTGTTATTCATTATGGGTTGAGGAATAACATTACCTAAGGAATCTTGAAGAGGTGGAGGAATGAAATTGGGATTAGCTTGAGGATGCATAGTTGGAGGTTGATTAGCCACATTGATTAAATTATGTTAAAGTTGCATCAATTGATGGGTGTTAGAATTTTGCATAATGTTCATTTTTTGGATAACTTGGGATAAAAGTTAGGTTATATCGGGAGGTGGGTTCATGTTAGTAGGAGCATTCCCCAAATTGGTATTAGGGTGAAGATTGATAGAATAAGGATTACTGATAAGATTGTTAAGTAAACTTGTATTAATTACTCCCAAATTATTTTGAAGATTTTGAATATGATAATTTTATTGATAAGTAAGGAAAGGATTAGATCCATAAAATTCATCTTGAAGTGTTATTTACATGATATTATAGTCCATGGATGAAGGATGAAGAGAGGTGATCCAAGAGTGATGGTGCTCTTAGGAGGAAAAAAGAGGGAGAAATGAACATCCCATATAGTATCTAAATGGATACAGGCTATCCAAGAATATTTTAATAGGAAACTTCATTCTAACAAAAGAGAGATGAACAAAA
Source organism: Torreya grandis (assembly GCA_037957365.1). Lineage (NCBI taxonomy): Eukaryota > Viridiplantae > Streptophyta > Pinopsida > Cupressales > Taxaceae > Torreya > Torreya grandis. The sequence continues at coordinate 268,581 of JARHVA010001730.1, forward strand.
TGCAGAATTGGAGAAATAGGGAACTGGATTGATGAACAGGGAAAGAAAAAAATAGTATAGGGTCAACTTAACATAGGAAACAAGGCATAAAAATTGTATAGGCTCAATTGGGTCAATTCAGTACAGTGAATAGATATAAGAAAAGAATGAACAAGGTCTATAAATAGTATAAGGTTGATTGGGTCATTCCAATATAGTGTATAGAGGCTAGAAAAAGGTATAGGGTCGACTGGGTCAACCTCATACAATAGATAGGGAAAATGAGAAGGTTGATAACAAGTTATGAACTAAATCAAGATAATTTTTGTAGCTAATATAGGAAAGTAAGAGCTAAATGGAAACCAATAGTCAATTGGATCAATGCTTGCCAATATAATTGAAGCACATAGTACAAAACCTTGCACTAACACTGGCTAATGCAAGTTTTTGCACACACAATTGAGTAAAGAGCAAGCAATCAACTTGAAAAGTAAAGATATAACTAATTGGTCAACCTAAGATGTTTTATTAGATTATTAAAGACTTATTTTAAATGTGATGGGAAGTTGGTTGTAAAGCAAGGAACTAGATAATAATCTAAGGATGGTTTTAGGTAGTTTGTGATAAAAGGGAATGCAGTGGTAATGATATAGTCTTGGTATTAGGGCCTACCCCCCTCACTTCATACACCACAAAAATAATGGTTTTTGGTGATTATCCATAATATAGCATTAACCATGCTTTATACTTTACCAGAGTATCAATTCAGCTTCCCCTTTGGTGATTAATCCAAGTACTTTGGCCTTGGGTAGACAAATGTTAAAATGTTTATTTATATTATGTGATTTGGCTATATGTGCATAAAATAGAAAATAGTGAAATAAATGATTAATTAAAAAACCACCTAATTAGACTATGTGATCTATTCTAAATATGCAAGCAATAAGAAAAGAAAGTGTGAATTAATTACTATCATATAGAGATTAATTCCAACTTGAAATAAGGTATAGTGTTTATACTATATGTAAAAAATAAAGAATAGGGTCGACAGGGTCAAACCTATACTATGGAATCAAGTTTTGAAAATGAATAGGGTCATCTAGGGTCGACCTAGTTATTCAGACAACACATAGAACACAAAAGTGGGTCGATAGGGTCAATCCAGTTAACTGTGTAGGGGTAGTTCTGAAGACTACAAACTATAAAAGGAAAGATAGAAAAGAAAGAGACAGAAAGGAACCTTGGTAGATTATATATTCCAATAATTAATATTTATATTCAAGAACCTTATAATATGCTTGTAAACTATGCTAACTAGGTTGACTGGGTTGATCAAGCTTTACAAAATTCTACTACTGAGTGCCTAAAATGTACAGGGTCAACTGGCTCAACCTAGTAGCTAAATTTTGGATGAATAAAAGTGTATAATGTCTATTGGGTTGACCTAGTAATATCAAATGGAATTTTAAAAACCTATACTAGGTCATTTGAGTTGATCTAGCTACCTATTCCTAAAAACATGCACATAGAGATTAGAATTGGATCGATAGAGTCAATCCAGTATGACAGATATATGATAAAGATAACACTAAAAAGAATGAAATAAAGTGAAATACATATTTCAAGGGATATTTTAATTACAGGTTCACCATAATGTATGCAATCATAAATTCATCATGTCTATAAATCAATCCTAACTCAGAGAAGATAAAGCATACTTACACTTCTGATTGGGATATATTTGTTAAGTGGGAGCATGACCACTATGGGGATCCAATAGAATCGATTAGGGGATAAATTGTCACAATACACCATGTGAGGTAGGATTCCAAATCCTATAGTTTAATACAATCATGCAACAACCCTAAAAGAGTCCTAGGTTTAATATTTTACCTATGCTAATAACAAGAAAGTAAATCTAATCTAGTGCACACCAAATCTTGTAGCATAATAAAGAGGTTATAAGAAATCAAACCATGTATAAGATAATCTAAATTAAGCTAAGTATGATTAAGACCCTAATACATGGAATATGAAGAGTAACATTATTTGAGCTAAAACACTTACGCTACTTCTATTTACTAAAGAGAGGAGAACAAAGTTAGAATATACTTACCTGAATGTGAACCTGTCGAGACTCAATCTCTCCCTTGGACAAAGGGGATTTGAAATAGGTTCTTATGGTTTTTAAGGATCACTAAGAAAGGCCAAAGCATCTAAGACTTATCCACAAGACTATATTCTCCATGTAAAAACCCTAAGCTAAGACTCCTCAAGTAGAATGGTGAAAGAGAAGATTGTGAAGAAGTGCGAGTGAATAATAAATCTTGATTGCATATTGAAATAATGATGAAATGATGTATTTAAAGGTAGACCTTGACCTAAATCCTCCTATAAATTTTGGTTGTATAAGCTCTATCTAGTCGATCCTGTATGTTTTTGAGGATAATTCACTAGGTCTGAGTTAGGTCGATCGAAAGGCTAATAAACCCAAAAAATGAAAAATACCCCTAGACTATATAGGGTTGACCTTATTTGATATTATAATCAACTATCCAAAAAGGAATTAAATAAATAAAAGGAGGATGAAAAGAGGAAAAATACTATAGGAGTGTGCAAGGGAGGAGTAATGGCTTAGGGAATGGTTTTAAGAGCTAGTTGGATTGGTAATAATGTGGTAATAAAGGACAATAATCCTATGAAGCACCAAAGGTTTTCCCACCCCTTTTTTAGTGTACCCCTTATGGCATGCACTTATAGATTTTGAGTCTCGATGGGTTCTTGCAAGATGTAAATCATCAGTGTTTGATAAAAGGTTAAAAATATTGTGTATACAAAGTCCGGGGCACATGAGGATTAACCAAGGATGTTTATCTAGTGGTGGGATTTTTGTCAAATATCATAACTCAAAAAAAACCCTTCCATGCTTGTAATAGTTTTTGTGAGTCTCAGATTAAACTCTCAAAACCTAGCATGGTTCCTATGTTAGTCCAACATTCAGATCTTAAAGGTGGGGGAGGGGATGGGGAAACCCCTTTACCTATTTTTCTTTCAATAGACGTGGATGCTAATGAAGCTAGGGTTCTTGGGGTTTTATCGCATACTAGTATAGAACAAGTCTCATTGGGAGATGTTCCCATGAATTTCTATAATGAAAATTTAGAATTTAAAATTCATGATACAAAAATTTAGGATGTGAATCAGGATTTGGGAGTTAAAACTCTCATTTTCATATTGTTAGGTAAATGCCTCACTATGGTTAATGTAATCTTATGATCACATGTCATTTGTCCTAATATACCTAAGCCTTCTTTTTATTTGATTAAAAATGAGTTTTTTATTCTCTTATCCTTTGAGGAAGAATGAGATTTTATTTTGAACAATGACCCATGGTTCTTAGAAAAGCACGATTTGTTCATTGGTCTCTGTTCCCCCATTTTAAAACCTTATGTCATTTCCATTTCAAGAGTTCCATTTCAGTTTCTCTTATATAATATGTCTTTGATTACGAGAAGTTTATTATTCATAAATATAGGATTTTTGTTAAATTTGACAAGAAAAAATATATCATCTAAATAGATTTTTTAGATTTTACATCATTATGAATATTTCTAAACCCTTGTATCACTCAATCCGAATTTTGCATTAAAAAGGAGCATGAACAAAATTTATCAATTATGAAGGGATGCCCTATATATTTTTTAGATGTAAAATGTTGGGGAATAAGGTAGAAAATTACTCTATTAAATTTTATTTAGGATTCTTTATTCATCTTACCCAAACATGGGTTTAAAAAATTGATCAATCCATTATGGTTGTTGGGGAAAGAACTTCAAATTGTTGTAAGAAGCAACTCTCACAAGTAGTGGGTGATCAAGAGGTTAGAAATATGTAGGTAGGTGAAGGCATTATGAACAAGTCAATACCATGATTAGAAAATGATTTTTTGGGGTTGGAGACTCATTTCAATCAAAGTCTCTCCTTCTCAGATAAATATGGAAATGGGTTACATGGAAATCTGTCACCTAGTTTATAGGCTTTGTCTAGTAGGGATTTTCCTCAAGATAGTTATAAATGATATTTTGAGAATTTATTTGATAATTAAGGTAGTTTTGATTCATAGTTAAAGTAATCTCATTTGACCAATAATGGGGTTAATTTTGGTTTATAATATTTGAGATTTCAGATGAAGCATGTATCATCAAGCAAAGGTAAGTTAGGTTTGTCTCCTTTGGATTGATGAAATTTGATTTTTTTGGAAGAACTAGAAGATGCTTCTTCCTCTCAAGAGAGTGATGAGCTTCCTACTTCTAGAGAGATTATAAACACTTCATAGACTAATTCCTCTTTGACCAAACCTAGTTATGATAAGAAAAAATGAAGAGGTAGGAGGATGAAAGCAAAAATAATTCAAAATAATGCAATGAAATCCATTGGTGACAACTCCCTGTGGACAATGGATTCTCTTCTGTTATTATACATTTTTATTCCTTATAATGGTTTTTTCCTACATAAGTTGTTTAGATTTCTTAGGTATTATTTTTGGAGAAGATAATCCTACATTCATGAGGATGTGTGATCATGTTTATATATATGTACCTTTTTAAAATATTTTTTCTAATATTGATAATAATAATAATATAATCTTTTAATTATTTAAGACTTGCTTCTTATGGCTCATGTTTGAATTTACTTCTACAATAGGTATATCTTCTACAAAATTTATTTTTACATATTGCAGCTATTTGTACTTCATGTTTACTCAGACCTAAATCCTTGATTGTGGCCTAATATGACATGGTATAAAAACATATTTTATCATAATCAAATGCCAAATTTTGTGGTGTGAACTATTTACTTTCAACCTACATGTAACAGATCTACCATTCATTGACCTAACACAATGAAGATTCACCATTTCTAAGATTTTTATCTTCTTCTAGGGTCCTCTATTGATTTAGATTTAGAAAAATAACATGGTAAAGGTTTTTATTAATGATCATTTATCATATGGTAGGTTTCCATGCAAAAGGGTTTGTGTCATTAGATTTATAAGGTGTCAAAACCCTAGGATTGTTTGTAAACACAACCTAGTTTCTTGACAGTCGATTTCAACAAATTTTAGAGGGTTTGAAGGCATTTTCTTATATTTCACATAAATATGTATTATTTGGGTCTTTAAGGGAAAATATTTTTTGAGGTTTGTTGAGAAAATTTGTGGGTATTTCATAAATTTTTGAATAGAGTACTGGATTTAGAGATTTTATACTTGATGGAGTTACCATACCTATTTATAGATTCATTAGATTTGTCCTTGATGAATGCACCTATTGGATTTTTAGGTCTTCCCAATGACTAATAGAGTTTTGGACACCCACAAAACATTTCAAAGTTTTGAGTCTCCCTAAAATTGCTAAAAAAATTCCCTACTATAGTACCTCATGGTCTCAAGAGTTACATCGACAGTCATTAGACCCAAGAGTTACACCAACAACCATCAATCCTGATGAATGAACAAGTGTAATGTTCTTAATTTAGGTTAAATGGACCAAATAGGGCTATCAAGCAAACCCTAACAAGAATTTATTAATTTTGAATTTTCATGAAACCCTCACTACTACTAATAAAATTAGACTACTGTAAGTGAACAAATTACCACTAAAATTTCATTCAAATAATTCTAAAAATTAGGAAAATTATATAATAAATATTAGACACCAAAAAACTCAGAAATTGAATATTTATAATGAGTAATTAATATAATAATAATAAATTATTGGAAAAAATGATTTTAGATTGTAAATTATGCCTTGAATGGCCACTAAAACCCTTCCAAATGGCTTCCCAAGGGGGATACCAAATTGAAATAATATGCAAAATATTATAATATTATTTGACCTTTAAATAGACTAAAAAAACCTTACTATGAGTTTCAAAATACAAGTACTCAACTGTAATAATCATTAAGAAATTATAGATCTAATATAGGGCATGAATCTACCCTCAAAACCTTTAATAGGCAAATCATCTAGCTACAATAAATTCCAAATAAAATCAAAAACCTTAGGAGAGGGTTTACAAGTGTAACTCATTCCATTTATGTGGTATTAAATGCCTTAAATCAAGTCACCACCCTTAAACACTTTGGAAATGACCTTCAAAAGCGAGCCACCGTTCCTCAATGCTTAATCCACATGCCAAGGCAAGTCACCACCCTATTAAAGGGTGTAATTTAGAAAATATTAATTATATAGTACAATTATAACCCTTGTGTATATCTTCCCTAGATGTAATAATGGAGGGTTTCATCCCCAAAATCCTTTATTCACTTCAAGGGTTTCATCCTCAAGTCACTTGTTCAAGATTAACATACTTGAGCATAAGATTCAATATCAAAATATAACATGCCCTTCAAATAATCCCCTCACTTGATTTTATAATCATTCAAAAAAAGGGGTGTCCAACTTGGAGGGAAGAAATTTTTCAAATATTAAAAGGATCAATCCTTATAACTCCCACTTAAGTACTTGGGTGTCCAACCCTTAAAAGAACATAACTTGAGTGAATATTAGAATATAAAGTGCCTTTTTGCTAATTGCTCTTAAATAGGTCCCTAACATTCCCTTTTATTTATTTTCCATTAGACCATGTGAATAATTTAAAGGCTAATTGTTTTCATGTGTGGTTAGATCAAAAAGGAGGACATGATAGTTTTGCCTGCTCAAAATTGCTTCTCCTCAAGCAATTTTAATATCTAAATGGGTGTCCCAACATACCTTATTATGCAATGTCTACCTGTGAATGTTTTTCAAGGAAGTAAAACTACAATCCAAAACTTCTCCTTGTTATAACTATTATTTGAGGACTACCCAAGAGTGTCATAAGCACCATAACAAACTTCTATGGGCCTCTCATGCCCTTATATGTAATTGCCATGCATGTACCTATTATTTGTAAGAAGCCACGAGCCCTTAACACCTTCCCAAATAGCCTTCCCACTGTACCTTGAAACAACTTCCTACCCCAAATATATGTTTCCAAATGTAACTCAAAACATCTATTAATATGCCTCATCTCATTCCCCAAACTCTTCAACATGGTCCTCTCATGAGCTAGAATTTCTCATGGTAAAGCCACATACACTTGTTCTTTCAACCAAGAAGAAATTGCCTCATCAACATGAATGAATATATGGATATGTGGGTTATGATTGTGATGTGTAGCCAGGTGATTGCTCTAAAATGTCAACTTATTAGTTACCAAGTCAACTTCCAATGAGCCCTTCATATCCATACTCTTCAAGGAATCCATTGTGAACTCCAACATCATGTAAAAAAGGCTAGGGTTACAAAAATGAACCAAATTAAAATGTTTGACAAGGTTACCCATTATGAAAATTCCTTTTTGAAAGTGTGCTAGGGTTGGTGTGCTCCCATGGTAAGCATTTAAAAACTTATTAGGGTCTTTTATATGCCATGCCAAACTTTCCCCAAACCAAAATTGTAGCTTCCCCATTTTCAAAGAGAAAATAAACTTGAACCAATTTGAGAGCATACCTTGTAAGGGAATGTCATGGGTATGTAAGGAATCATGCATGGATATCCTTGTGTTTTTTTATGTATTCTCTATTTTATGCCCTTTTTCAACCTCTCTAAGCATTTATTCATCAAAAAATAAGTCCAACAAACATTCAAATTCATCCATGAAATAATGTTGTACCTCACAAGTGATTTCCTAACCTTTGCTATGCAAGAAGTGCCGAAAATCATGAGAATTTATATAACATGTTAAGGGATATAACCAATAAAAAAAATAAGAATATATATGTGCTCATGATATCTCTATTTTTGCATCATCAACTCAAAATTTTTTGAGTTAAAAAAATTAGACTTGATTGGTATCCTCTTTTCCATGTGGGCTGTCGTGTGCTCCAATTTCCCACTTTTTGGTCCCTAACAGGTTGCTGTAATTATTATTTTAACTCATAATTTTTTTAGTCAATAAAATTAGACTTGGCACAAGTATCTCCAAAATTTGTGTAGGGATATAATATTCGAAAATTCTCATGATTTTTTTAGTGTTCCATTGGCTAAGTTTGCCCACATCTTTCTCTTCTTTTACCTTCATCCTTTTTAGAATTCCCCAATATTTCCAAACATGAAGCTGGGTGGGTTATACCACCTCCATTTGGCTACCCATGTATGGAAACTAGATTATCCATAAGATTTATCTTAGCCATTACAAGTGGTCTTCCTAATGATCCTACACATAGAACAAACATATTAATTAAAAATAATGGTTTTTAATAACACCCTTTTGATTACCTTATCAAGCTATGGGATCATGAAGTGCATCCTACCTTAGGGCCTTGATTATTATTTGTAACTGCCTTTCACCCAAAATTCCAAAGATGTGTTCATGTTATTCTTGTCATGGTTATAGCAACATATTTTCCATTTTACTCTTGCCCTTAAAGTGTCTAAAAATCTACTTATATCTCCTTGAACCACCTTCACAGTGTTGAGGTGTGAGAGGCACACCTTCCTAGGAAAAATACATACCATATTAACAAAAAATTATAAGGAAAATAAATTGAAAGTGCAAAAGACAATAGTCACTATGATCTTGGGACCATGATAACCCTTAATTATCCCCTTCTTTATGTTGGACCCACATGACATACTAGCAATACTACCCTTGTAGAGCTCACCTAGATCCCATATCCATGATGGATAATTTTCATACTCATTCCTTGAATTTAATTGGAAGATTTTTCTTCCCAATTGATTTCCCTTCAACTCAACCTTAATTATAACACAAGTTTTACAACCAAAGTAATGAAAGAACCAAACAAGAGGACAAATCAATGAGCACTTACCAAGATGATAAATCCACTAATTTCCTAAACACAGATCTGTTTTTCCTTATTATAAATTAAAAATTAAACCTTTTTTCTTTCTATTTGGCATTACAACATCAAAGGACCCCTATGCCTTGTTTAATCATGTTAAGACTTGTGCTTCCTTTCCAAGTGTTAATTTTTTCTTCCAAGATTCTTATTGAAATCTAAATTTATGAAAAGAATCTTAATAAAGATTAGAAATAATGCAAAAATATTATTTTATAACAAACCTTTCCATCATGGTTTCCTTATCCATATCTAAACTTTCTTCTTGATCTTTTGGTGGCTCGTGAAGTTGTTGAACAACTTCTCCTTGATTTACCTATGGAAGCTATGTTTTTTTACTGCTTCCACTTTAGTTCCTACCATTTAAAACCCCATTGGTTGTTTCATAACTTTATGGAAACCTTCACTATTAAATTTTTGGTTATTATGGTTCAAAAAATTCAATAATTAGTTGACCTTTACTTAGCTAAAATAACTCTTCTTGTTGCTCTAAATTTTTAAGATTGTGATGCTTAAAAAATTCCACACTTGGCTACCCCAAGATGCCTGATTTTTATTCCCTGATGTCTTTTACTTGTATCCCTTATTATTGTCCATTAACTTCTTGGAAACCCTCACTTGGAGGCCCCAAAATTTTTGGTTCTTATGGTTCAAAAAAATTAGTTAATAGATATCCCAAAGACTCTCCTTTTTGAAGTTCATCACTTGCATCAATAGGCTGCCTTTCAATTTTAGAATTTTGCCTCCCCATATTGCCTTGTCAAAATGCCTAAATATCCTTTCTCTTAGCTCTTCATATATACTAATGACATCATGACTTTGTGTATTCATTCCCATATGTCACCAGTATGGGTAACTCCTTCCAAATGCTTTATAACAAAGTTTAAGGCCTATTTTTCTCCCTTAGGGTGAATATCAAGGTACATGTTTACCTTGTCTACCCATGTCCTCACCAGTGTGTTTAGATCCCCATCAAAATTAGGAAGAATAATCTTCCCCAAGTCATCTTGAATATCTTTTGGGCTGTTCTTTCCTTTCTTAGAGCCCCTGTTACCTTATTTACATGTTACAAACTCATTGAAGATCATTGACCACCTAAGTTGGGGTTTGTGTGCCATGTATTAATCATAGTAATCCATCAAATATTAATGAATAAAGAGGTGTTCCTTTATTTTAAGGGGTTGGTCCCGTTTCATGTCCTTGAATATTTGAATGAAATCATTCATTACTTCCTTCATAAGCTTTTGTGCTTGACACATCTCAAACCTAGCTCTATCCATGTCATTGTTTGACATGAAACCCTTTTTGTCCCATAGATAGCCAAGAACTTGAATCTAATACCAATATAATGTCCCTAATTTGGGATAAATGGATCAAATTGGGTTATCAATCAAACCTTAGTAATAATTTATTAATTCTAAATTTTCATGAAACCCTCACCACTACTAATTAAATCATATTGCTGTAAGAAGACAAATAAACATTAAAATATCATTCAAATAACTTTGAAAATTAGGAAAATTGTACAATAATTCCCAACCACCAAATGACTCAATAATTAAATGTTTACAATAAGTAATTACTGTGATAATAATAACTTACTAGAAAAATGTATATAAAATTTTAGATTATAAATTAGGCCTTGAATGGCCATTAAAATGATTCCAAATGGATTCCTAAGGGGGTCACCCAACTGAAATAATATGCAAAATCCTATTAATATTATTTGTCATTTAATTATCCTCACAAGCCCTCACACTTATTTTGAAAATATAATTGGCCAATTGTAATAATTATTAATAAATTATAGATTTGATTTAGGGCATGAATATGCCCTCAAAACCTTAATAGGTAAGTCACCTAGTTTTAATAAATTTAAAATATAATCACAAAACCTAGAAGAGGGTTTAAAAGTGTATTGCAACACTTTTATGGGGTCTTCAATGCATCAAGGCAAGTTTTCACCCTTAAATACCCTTAAACAAACTTTGGAAATGACCTCTAAAAGTAAGCCACCACTCCTTAATGCTTAATCCACTTTTCAAGGCAAGGTATCTCCCTAAGGGAGGGTGTAATTAAAAAAATATCAATTTTGAAGCATAATTATAGCCCTTGTATAGAGCTGCCTTAGATGGAATAATGGGTGGTTTCATCCCCAAACTCCTTTATGCACTTTAAGGGTTTCATCCTCAGGTCACTTGGTCAAGCTTGACATACTTGACCATAAGATTCAATATCAAAATATAACATGCCCTTGAAATGATACCCTCATTTGATTTTATAATCATTCCCCAAAAGGGGCATCCAACTTGGAGGGAAGCCTTTTTTCAAATATTAAAAGGACCAATCCTTATAACTCCTACTTAAGTGCTTGGGTGTCCATGACCCTTAAAAGAACAAAACTTAAGTTAACATTACAACATAAAGTACTTTTTTAGTAATTAATCTTAAAAAGGTCCCCAACGTTCCCTTTTATTTCATTTATTTATTTTCCCTTAGCCCATGGGAAAAATTTAAATTCTAAGGGTCTTCATTTGTGGTTAGATAAAAAAGGGGGACATGATAACAGGGGCCACCTACTTCTAATGCCTTGACTAATAATGGACTAACTACTTCCATCATCCTAACTACCGATGCCCTACCTACTTCTACTATCCCAAATAATTTCACCATCTTGAATGTTAACATAGGACTTACCTCTAACATCAAAATGTTTGATTATTACATAATGTGACTACAAGTTTGATGGGATACTTCAATGATTACATAGGGCCCTCCTATTTTTGCCTAGGTGCATTCTAATCTCCTAGGTGTGTTTTGACCTCCTAAGTTTGACATGATGGTCATGGGGACATAAAATTGGGGAGTAATCATCTTAAGCCTTAGCCCTAGGGTCATATGGGATTTTATACCTTGGTCACAACCAATCGAGGGGCTTAAATTTTCCATGAAAATTTGAGTCAATTTTTTTTGCACATCTAAACTTTATGCAAAGTGGATATTTATTTTATGAGCAATAACTTCAAAATTGCATAATTTTTAGTCTACATCTCCTTTATAGGAGGTGTTTTTTGAAAGTGTGAGTTTTTTTAATCTCTATGTATTGGTTCTATTCTCATGCCTTGTAAAATTGATCCTTTATAGTTTTATGGGGTTGTATATCCTTGTATTTCTAGCACTAATTAATTCAACACATACTTCCTTTATGTATCATGGATAATAATCAATTTCACATTGTTACACCATTCAAATATCATGAGTGAAAATTTAAAATGAAAATCCTCTTGAGGAGCAAAGGCTTACACCAAATTACTATGGGTATAGAAACAAAACCAACACCTAATATAAAGAAGGTGAAGTGTTTCAACAAAAGTGATAAAACCTATGATTTATTAAGCATGTATATGTCTCCTAACTTAGCTAATATGTAAAATTAAATCATACCAAATAAGGCTAATATGCTTCCAAAAGAGCCAAAAAAAATTCCTCATATTTAGAGCCCTTGATTCTTAGTCTTCACATCAATAGTAAGAAGTATATCAAGGTCGATATTACCTCTTTTCATGAGCCTCATATATGTAGCATGAAACATTTTTAATACCTGGTGTATAAAAATCAACATCTAAGTAATATTACTAGGCCTTAATGTTGCATTGTATCCATGAATATTCTATTAACATTAGGATTAAAACATGTTATGTTATATTTCACATTGACCATACCTTGGAACAATGCAATGCAAAATTAGGAAAATCATAGATGAGATCAATGGGATAAACATTAGGTAAATATCATGGCTATGTCACATTGGAGCATGAAGATGTAATGGTGAAAATCTCAAGAATATATTAATCCATCAAGAAAGAGTAGATAAAATGAAATACTTCTTCAACTATCATTCCAATAAAGACAATTAACATAATCATAGTAGAATAACATGGTACAAGGCATTTGGAAAAGTAAAAGGCATCTAGAAAATTCAATAACACATTATGGTGTCATTGAATTTACATATATAAATTAAAAAAATGATCATATTAACATTTTACAATTATAAGACTAAAATGATGGTTATGATCATGATTGTGATTATTCATAATATTGGTATGAAACTCATGATGACACAAGACCTACACAACAACATCCCTTCTCAATTGGTGGTTTAACAAAAAATTTAGACGGTGATTACATATGTTATGTAGGAACTCTATAGGAACATCCTGTGAAACAAGTCATTGGTTAAGATGGAATACTTTCCTTTGTACATAGTTTTCTCATATCTACTCATCTTATTTATCCTTTTATTCTTATAGCCTTTAGCTTTGTTTCATTTGGAACTTAAATTTTGATTTTCCACCTTGATCTAGACAACCATGATACCCATCAAAAAGTGAATAGTGTACCTATATTTTATGGCATGATAAAAGAGCATTCTTGAATATCAACTATATACACATATTAATGGATTCCATTCAAGATTACATTATTGTATATAGTTACCTATACATACTACATGAACTCACATTGATTCCTACCCATTGGGGGCATGTGGATTCATATCACCACATACAATATTAAGCTACATTTTTTCAATACACATATATAATGGGGGCATATTTCCTACCTTCACTCTATCCACATTTCCATGCTATCACACCTAGTGCACATTATGCCTTAACACATAAATTATTCAGATCCCTCCCTTTCTCCTACTTTCAAAACTTTTCTACTTTGACCTTGCATATATATAAAAATTCAAAATTTCCAAAATTACAAAAACATTCAAATATATCAAAAATATGAAAAAAAAATCTCAAAAATACAAAAACATTCAAAATATTCTATAAAAATAACAAAATAAGACTTGAGCATGACATTAGTTGTTTGTTTACTTATTTACATATGTTATTTATCACATATTTTGGTATATTTCATATTTTTTCTCAAACACACACATTTTAAGAGTCATATGATTGTAATGAAGGACATACATATTTATATCAATTCTTAGATGTTAAATTCCCTTTACCTGGTGGTTATGCCGAATATGGGGGAATCTTATTCTACAATTTACTTTATCAACAAGTTATATCTTTTTATGACCTATCTACCATGTTGAGCTACATATATTACAAGTGTCTTGATAACTTCTCATATCTTACATTATGATACATGAATATGCTACTTTTCTATAATATGATGTCAATACATATAGACAAAGTAGACTAATTTTCACTTATTATATGCTCCTTTATGTTGTTTAAATTATTGTGGCTTGTGTGACATTTGAACATGTTCATTGATTGAGGCCCTTAGCCTTATGTGTGCAATATTTTATTATGTGACATTTGAACATGTACATTGATTATGGTACTTGACCCTTGTGTGCATATTTATTGAATATCTCCATCTGATTTTTGTTTGGTATGTGTAACATTTGAACATGTCCATTGCTTTTGGTCCTTATACCTAGGTTTTTTTTAACATTTTAACATGTCCCTTATTATTAATTTTTTTTCATGAGGTCATTTTACTTTCTTATTATCATATATTCATGTCCATTGTATGCGGCCCTTGGCCTTATGCGAGATAGTGTGTTGTGCTTGTGGTGCTTGCTGAACTTTATTTGTGGTGCCATGATCTATATCATGTACTATAATGTGTAGTCTAATTTATAGATGGTTACTGTACTGCATGCCTCATTACTATATCTATATAAAAAACACTTGTGTGTCTCACATTATAAATTTTACTTGCTTCAATGATAATTATAATTCTATGATGACACACTCTCCACATGATGACATAATACTACATTTTTATATCTTTATCACATGATACAATTAACTCTTATTTTGAGATGAGTGAATTGTAGGCCACAAAACTCATCTCAAAAGGGGGAATACATTGGGTTTGTCTTAGAGATCCAAGCCTTCATGAATATTAAAAACTAGATTTGAGATAGAGTATAGATGATTAAATATTCAAAATAATTAAAAGATCATATTATATAATAGAGTACATGTTTTCAAAGATTCAAATTAATTCAAAAATATGATAGGGTATAGGTTTCAAAGGTTCAAATAAATTCAATGATCAAATATATGAAAAATATTTGTACACTAATATAGATTATGAGGTAATATGACATGCATATGCACTCACTTTACATAGACTTGACTATAGATTCATACACACTTGAATGCATATGCATGGGCATATGGAAAATAGTTACAAGATCAAAGTTATAGGTTGAAAATTTAGTTATAATTGAGAATATAGATGCATGGAATTCTATATGATTTACCATAAATTTAACAATAGTAATACTTGTTCATGCTCATATACATATTTTTAAAGTTTTAAAAGGTAGGATACATGTTCATACACATTTTTCACAGTTAAAAGTTACAATTTTAAATGAAAAATGTTCATTTAAATTTAAATCTATTGATAATGTGGTCATTATGGGGGCATGAATATTATGTATTTCCTTTCCATCATGAAAATATAATATATATCTATCTGTAATGGTGTATTATGATATAATATAGGTAATATACATTAAAGTATAGTGATATTCAATGGACTTGTCATTACTTATGTAGATCTCATTGTATGGTTTCACTTCTATTATGGGAGATGTAAATTAAAATCTAGTGACATTCAATGGCCTTGGCATCACTTTTAAAGAACCCATTATGGTTCCACATTTTTTGATTAATAAATTGGGTACTATTCTCCATTTATTAGAGTTAGAATATGCATCTTTCCAACTCAATGGCTTGATTAGCTATTCAAAATTAGGAATTTATCACTCTATATTAACCATTGGTTGAAACTCTCCAAGTGCATCAATAATGGGGCATAGTTATCTATCATATTTTATAGGTTATAAAATAATTTTGTTTCATCTCCATATAGGTGTACTCCTTCCTTTCCCTCTTTCTAAAATTTTCAATTTTCAAAGTTCAACTTTTAAAAAATTTAAATATGAATAAATGACCACTTCATGTGTTATTGTAGGGTTTTCTAAATAAGATTTCCTTAAATAAATGAAGTATAATTTCAAAGAAAAAGTGTTGTAAACACTAAGGTTTAATTTTTTATCCTTTACTCTAGTTGCTAGAATATGGGGAATGTAGACACATAAATCTAGTCATAAGTAATTAAAAATCATAATTCTTAACACATTCTAAACCACATGAATTGAATACAAATACATGAATCTTATTCACCATTCCTATAAGCCATTTATCTATATTTAGACTTGAATTTTTCTTTGTCACTATTACTACACATAAATTTCAAAGTCAAATACTCAAATTTATTTATACCACCTTAGACTATCTCCAACTTAGGATAGTTATCCCTGTATTTCTAGGATATGTCTGCACTAGTGGACGCGACTATTGGTGAAAGCTACAAAAACTAGTTTCCAAATTTTGAAATATTATTTTAGATCTTCCCATAAGTTTTATAAGGTCAGATAAATGAATTTTTCAAAAGGTTTTCCCATAGATACACATCAAAGGTCATTCATTATCTCCACTTGGTTACCACTTAGTTCTTAGTTTACACACTATTGGACATTAATCAAATTTATCATATTCCTCTCAATTTCAATATCATTCATAAAGAATAAACATGATCCAAGAATAAATCCTTTAAAAGAAAGTAAAGATTTATAATTGTCAAGTATCAAAACCATATTTTTTGCTACATACGCATATTAAAGAAGCACAATAGCAGAATCACTATAGGTGGGATAATTATGTGGGCTTGATTTACTTCCATTAATTGTTGGATACATAGGCAATGATCAATCATTAAGGAGGTGATTTGGGTTATCTCAACCTATTATGCTCACCCTTTATTTTTTGTAATTTTTAATATTTCAAGGTACCCTTATGATTTCAAAGATAGAAGAATGAAAATAATGATGTCAGTGTGGAATAATATAAATAACTATATCTCACCCTACTCAATAGACATGGATATAGAAGGTAAAACATTCATATTTTTGTCACAGTCAATGATGAAAAGTCCATGGTCAATGGATTCAAGTGGTCTATATTGTAGTATAGGAAGAATTTTCTTGTCCATGAATACATTTAGATTCTACATTTGATCTATCATTGTAAAAGTTTTTCATTTTCTATCTTTATTTTTTAGTCATTAGTCATAGTCAACTTGGACAAGTCCATAACCAATGGAATTGAGTGACCTATGCTTATGTCCAAAAATCATAGACCTATGTTAAATTAGTATTATATTTTGTCCCTCATCTTGTGAATACATGGTCATATCATTTTTTTTAATCTTTTATATATTTGAAATAGTCGACATATATCCTGATTTAGGCTAATTAACTTTCTTCTTAGTGTTTCCCAAAAAAATAGTTTTCCATATTTATAAATCTCCAAACTTAGAATTGCTAATTAGTCTACATATTTATCATTTTGATATTTATCTAGTTTTACACCTATTAGAATAAAAAAATTATTGTTAAATAAAATTAGGGCAAACACATATTTTGTATTGAGTTGTGATCAATAAAGGTTCCCCCTCAAAGAGGCCCAAGATAATTTGTAGTGTGTTTATCTTATTTCAATACAATACTTATATCTTATTTAATTTCAATGCATATTTATTATAATTTTATTTCTAGATTAATTCATGTGAAAAAAGGTTCCAAAAACTTATTTCCTTTTTTACTTCTAAAAATTTCTAGGCAAGTGCACAAGAAGATGACAACTAGTGAGAGTAAGAACTTCATCTTCTCTCATAGATAATGGCACAAGACTTGGAAATGATGTAGATTTTTTTGTAGACTCAATGTCTAGGCTCCTTCATAAGTGCATAAATAAATGGACTTGATGAATGACTCAATCATAGGGAAGCTCTTTGAAGAGAGCGATAATTATTCAAGAGATGTGTAGAAGATATGTAAAGGAAAAGATTCAGATAGATCGACCATTGGATAATGTGATAATAAAAATTTAAGGAACATGAAATATAGAATAAGGTGAGAAGGACTAGGAAAAGCACACAAGACATAATTGATAGGTCATCAATTTTTTATCAGACAAAATTGGATGGTTTCTCATTTTGACTTAGGAGGAAAAAATGCTTAGAATATATATAATACTACTCAAATAATAGATGGATATGATCTTGAAGGATGACAATTAAAAATTATGACATGAAACTACGGATATCTAGATGAATAAAGGCCAGATAAATTCTAGTGTGGGCTAAAATTTATATGAAAATAGGAAAATATATACAAGTAGATAACGAATAATAACACATGACAAAGATGTTGCAAAAAGGGTGTTTATCAAAATTAATTATTTACAGGAGGTGTTTTATGTATAAAATGGATTATGAGTTTCTTCACCAATAAATTCAAAACATTCAATAGTATTACATGAATGTATTTGTTTAAAAAAATATACAATAATATAAAAATGGTTTTTATGCATTTTACGTGTATCAAAGTAGATAAATATGAAGATAAAAACATTGATATTATCTCTATATAGAAGTGGAATCATCGGAGAATGAACGAGCTAATTATGGAGTTGAATAGTTCATGATTAAAATATTCTAAAGGGGCATTTAATAGGCTTATATGTTGACATGTTGTATTATCAGGATATAATATTAGATTTTTCATGATAAAAGGAAAACAAAGATTCCTCAAAGTGACATTGTTGTATGGATAAATGTAGTTGAGATAAATAACTATGAATTTGGTATTTATTCATAGCCAATGTAATGAGAGTAATTTTTTAAACTTGTAATGATTACCTATCTGAGGAATAAATTTTTATATTTCCATCAACTCCATGAAAAGAATAAATGGAAATATAGTAAGAGTTCTATTAACAAGTCTTCATGAGTAAGAATTAATAAATGTTTTTGAAACATTGGATAATCATAAACCTCAATATAGTTCATTATAATATCTAAATATGCTAAAAATTTAATATTGTGAGGAAGGGCTATAACCTATTAGTAGAAAGAGAGTCGCATAAAATATATATTAAAATTTACCAAAAATGAAAATAACCACTCATGTTTATAATCAAAATAACAAGATATAAATTTCTCTTGTATAAATTATAACATCAATGTTATCCACAAAAAATATATCATATAATTTGATGTATTTTTCAAACACTAGTTTTGTATAAAGTAAAAGAGTTAGGAGCTCCATAATTAAATTTTTATAATAAAACACAATATTTATTAAAGGTTTTGGAATTGAGACTGTATACACAGTATTTTCAAACTTTTATTGATTACTGACACTTTGTATCTTGTAGAAACTTGTCAGGTCTCAATCTCTATGAATTCATGCCTTAAAGGGTGCATCAGGAAAGGGGTGGGTAGACCATCAGTGATTTGTAGGATTATTTTTCCTTTTGCCACTTACCATCTACACACTTGTCTCCTAGAACCATTTACCCTAAACTTGTTCTTCTCAGTCTTACCTCCTCCAGTCTTTTCCTCTTTCCATTACTACTTTTTTTTCCTTAACACACTTTTGGATAGTTAGTTGTACTAGGTCAACCTAGTATATTTTAGGGGTATTTTATACTTTCTTGGTTTGTTAGCCTTTCGACTAAACTAGCTCAGATTTAGTGATTTATCCTTGAAAACACATTGGGTTGACTGGGTCGACCCTGTATAGCCAATGTTCTTGGGAGGATTTAGGGAAAGATCTACCTATATATACAAGATCATTTCCCACCATTTCATAAAAGAAGAATTATTAGCAAAGAAGTATGAATGAAAATCTGTTTATTGACCATTCTACATGAGGAATAAAGCTTAGGGTTCCATACTTTCTTTGGAGATACAAATCTTGTCTTGTGGAGAAGTATTTTGGACTCTTAGATAGGTTATGTATTCTAGATCTGATTTATCTTGGTTATCCTTACATGCCATAATAATATCTTGCAAAGCACCTTGGCTAAGGGAGAGATTGAGGCTTAATAGGTTTGTCTTCAAAGGTAAGTATTCATAACTTTATTTCTCATTTGTAAGAGTAGATAAATAATGTATTTATATTCTTCTCCCATTTATTAGGATTCCATATGCATTGATGTGAGTATATGTCTTCTAATACATGTTTAGTTTAGTTATTTATATTACTATTTCTAAACCCCACTTTGTGCCATAAGCTTTCGTGTGCACTAGATTAGATTTTGATTTCTTATTATTATAATAAGTGAATGTTTTAAACCTTAGGATTCCATTAGGGTTATTGTGTGATTGTGTTATACTTTAGGATTTATAACCCTTCCTAGCATGTTATTTTATGATAAGTGATCCCCTAATTGGGTTTATCAGATCCCCATATTGGTCATGCTCTCACTTAACAAGCATATCCCCAATCAGAAGTGTAGGTATGCTCTATATTTTTGAGCTAGGATTGATTTATAGACATGATGCATTTTTGATTGCATACATTTTGGTGAACCTGACATGAAACTAACCCTTGCAGAATTTATTTCACTTTTTCATTATTTTAGTCATTATTTTGATCATCATTTTTATCATATATTTTGACATACTAGATTGATTTTGTCGACCCAGCTTTTTATCTCCATGTGTAGGTTTTCAAGAATAGGCAATTAGATCGACCCAGTTGACTCAGTATAGGTTTCTAGCCTTTTAGACATCATGTTTAGCCTAATAGGTTGACCTAATTGGCCCCTTACAATTTTAGCACTTTTTAGCAGGTTTTTGTATAGATTGATCGATTCCATTGACCCAATTTGTAGGTTTCTCAAGCATACCTCAAGGTTCTTCATCAACAATCTTCCTTCATTGCATCTTTGATCCACCAAGGTTCGTTTCTACTTCTCTATTTCTTTATTTTCTATATTTCATTTCATAGTTTTTAGTCTTTAAAACTGCCCTTGCATAGTTAATTGGATTGACACTACTAACCTAGTTCTATGTTCTATGTGTTATTTGAAATAACTAGATCAACCCTATCAACCCATTTCATTTCTAGACCTTACTTCTATAGTAAAATTTGACCCTATCGACCATATTATATATTTTTTTCATGTAGTGTCAACACTATAATGTGTTTTAAAGTTGAAATTAACCTCATATCTGTTAGTAATTAATTCACACTTTCTTTTCTTGTTATTTGCATGCTCAGAATAATTCACACAGTCTAATTAGGGGATTTTTAATTAATCACTTAGTTTCAATATTTATATTTTATGCACACATAGACAAATCACTAAAATATAAACAATCATTTTAACATTTGTCTACCCTAGGCCAACCTACTTAGATTTTATCACCAAGGGGGAAGTTGACTTAATGCTTTGGTTAAGTATAAAGCATGTTTAAAGGTATATTATAGCTAAACACATATTACCCTTATTGATGTAGTGTGTGAAGTGAGGGTTAGGCACCAATACCAAGCCTATATCATTGCCACTATAGTCCTATTTAGCCCAAACTACTTGAAACTATCCTTAGATTGCTATATAATACCTTGCTTATAGTCAACTTTCAATCACATTTAAAATCATTATTAATAATATAATAAACAATTAGGTTGAAAAATTAGTTAATATTTACTTTTCAAGTTGTTTGTTTGATCTTTGTTCAATTGTGTGTGAAAAATCTTGCATTAGCTAGTGTTAGTGCAAGATTTTTCTTTGTGTGTTTCAATTGGATTGGCTAACGTTAATCTAATTGATTGTCTATTTCATTTCAGTACTTACTACTTTTCATTACTTGTAAAATTATCTTGTTTTATTTGTGTAATATAATTTAGGATTCTTAAATTACCTATCTATTGTACTAGATTGACCTAGTCAACTCAGTAGCTTTTCTACCTTTTACACACTATACTGGATCGACCCAGTTGACCCTGTATAGTTTTAAAATTCCTTTTTTGTAATGGATCAACCCAATCAAACCTATAATATTTTAGTCACCTTTTTGAACTTTGCTTTCTCATATATTATTTTCCATTCATCATGTACTTTCTAATGGATAATGATACTAAGTTGTAGTTAACAGACATAATGAACTTTACCAATCTTAATAGGGTCTCCCATAGAGAAAGTAGGGTTCCTCTTTTAGATTCTAGTAATGTTCATATTTCCAATTGCATAATGAACTATGAGATCCTTCCCCACACCTCTTTGAATTATAATCCTCTCTTCTCATTAGAAGACCAACCTGAGTTAGAGTACACTCCGAAGATGCTTTTATTTATTTATGAATTTCCTCAACATAGAGGAAATGATATTTCTACCATTTATAACCATATGATTAGTGGTCAAACCAAAGAGTGTCATTTACCTACTCCTACATTCTCAATGGTATTTGGAGGTACCACTTTATTTTTTCTCAACTACTTCCTTTAATTTCAACTCCTTATGCCATGACATATTCTTCTCTAACCTCTTATGTATCGATGCCTAGTATATCCACTAACATGGTAGGTTCTACATCTAGTGGGTCTCTCATAAGTGTTAGGTTGTGGAGCTAAAAGCTTCACTGATGCAAATAGGGAAGGAGGGTGCTGAGTGTCACAGTCACCGGCATCGGTCAGGCCAACTGACATCAATCAAGGGTAGACAGGAAGGCAACCGACATTGGCAGTATTCGGCTGACATCAGTCATCTCCAGGCAGATAGGGACTGACGTCGGTCACCTGTGCAGATTAGAACTACGAGTGTTACAGATAGTTTGTTAATGAACTGGTTGTTTGCATGAAGAAGGCTAATTTTAGTCTTGAGCTACGGATCTAATTATTGTAATTAGATGTCTAATTATTGTTTGCATGAGATCTATATAATAGACTCATGGGCTGTATTGTAAAGTGTGCTAGAGAGTAAGAGAACAAACTAAGTTCCCTCTGTGTGTGAAGAGAGCATGGTGTGTTCCTTCTAGTGCCACAGTGCCAAGTGTGGGTGCTAGTTTGGAGAATTAGAAGGGTTCTTCATGTATGTATAATCTTGGTCAGCAGGTGTGCATGGCTACATTAGGAGATCTACATGGTAAGTAAGATCATTGATCTGTAGGTGTATGTGTGTGCATGATCCAGGTTTTCAGGTGTGCAGAACCAAATTGATTTACAGGGGTGCAAGATCAGGGAGGACAACAACACAACAAGGAACAAGATCAAGCAGGATCTACTTGGAGTATAGTGTGTACTTAGAAAGAGAGCAAAGAGGAAGGCAAGGTAGTTCCTTCCATAAGTAAGATCATTTGGGTTACAAGTTGTTGTAGTTCTTGGGAGATCTACTTGGAGTGCGTGGAGCACTTGTGGAGTGCTTGGAGCACTAGTGTACTGGCAGTAGTGGATACTGATTGGTTGGAGGTGAACACCAACTCTGTGTTTGAGTTTTGTGTTGGAACCGTAAGATAGAGAGCTTTGAGGAAAGAATTACTGTACACTTGAGGTGTGGAAAGCCTCTGAGAGGTGTGAAGAAGAAGTGGCATCTTCTTTATTGTATTCTTTTTTGGATGAGTATTAATACAAGTTGTGTATTGTCTCTCATATTTTGTGTTGTTTTTGGTTTCTAGTTACTTGTTACTTCTGGTTAATTTCGCATCTTAATTTGCTTGTATATGGTAATCAATTGTGCTTCTATGGGGTTCCTAATAGTTGGTATCAGAGCTAAGGTTGCAGGGAGCAGGTTTTATGTCTGGTTACAGGTCACTCTCAGGGGTTTCTAATTGAGTGGGAGTATAGCAATGGCAGAAGAAAGTAAGCTAAGAATGGAGGAATTGAAAAGCATGAATGGTCAATTACGGTCCTATTGAAAGAAAGAGTAGGTAAAGAAATATTGTTGATTGATAGCAGATCAGCATGAAGGAATTGAAGAAGCAGATGTTGCAGGTGTTGTTGAACAGGATGCTCTAGGATGTTTCTTGGATAAAGTTGAATTTTGGTTAAAAGATTTTGTTGCCTCTTTCCATGTAGCCCCAAGTAGAGGGGTTGGTGAGCCTTGCCATAGTATTGGCAAAGGGGAAGTGAAGCTAAAGTTGTAGGTGGCCAAAACATGGGTGCTGAAGGAGGTCATGCAGGTCCTAGTCTTAGAGATGCGGCTAATTTCTTCAGGAAAGTTGGGTGATGAGAGATGCACAAGAACTCTCACAGTGGATGCACTTGAATTAGCTGGTGGTAAGAAAGTAGGTATCCTTTATCTATCTACTTATATTACTGATTCTTCTTCTATTGCGAAGACGTGGCTTTGTAGGCTTGGTCACATGAGCAAGAAGGAGATGCATGTTCTTAAGCAGAAGACAGATGTGTTTGACAGACTTAAGAACTGGAAAGCCTTGATGTTTTTGGAGGAGATGATGGATAGAGATCAGTGGATGGAACTGAGTAACTCTAAGTAGGGTGGTTTGGATAGGGTTTTAATCCATGGAGAGTTCACGAGTAAAAATTCATCACTCACAGGTGAACACAGGTACCGGTGTCGGTCAGGAGGAACCAATGTCGAATAGACAGGTGCCGATGTCGGCCATGTGCAGACCAGAGCCGGTGGTGTTGGGCAGGGTAAGATTGACGTCGGTCAGGAGGACCGACTTTGATGACAGTAAGATTGACTTCGGTTAGGAGGACCGACATCGGTAGCAGGTAGAAATTGATGTCGATGGGGTCGATAGTCAGGACAGGCACATGGAACCGACGTCAGTCAGATGCAGACTGTGTGGTGACTAAGGTTAGTCAGTATAATAGATTTTGGGTAGATAGAAAGTTGTTAAGGATTCTCAAATGCCCATATGGAGGACTGAAGGGGTAAGTAAGCCTCAAATTCGTTGTTCCTCTTCTTTATACTCGTTGCTCACTATAGAGCAGGAAGGATCCAGGAAACAGTGGGAGCATGGCAGGAATATGATGCAGAACCAAATAGAAGATTTGGTAGGGTTGCTAGCCGGAAGAAAGCACTGAGAGATGAACCGATTCCTTAGTTAAAGAATAGAGAGAATGGACACGTGAGATGGAAGGCCAGGTCATATGGTCTTGAGGAAGCTGTAGGATAGTGGTACAGGTTTTGACAGGTGGATGACAAAGCAGGGCTTTAGTCAATATCAGTGTAACCATTGTGTTTTTCTTACGACGTGGATGATGATTGCAACATTATCCTATACTGTATGTAGATGGTATGCATGCTAAAGGTTTAGACATACAAGGTTTTGCTGAGCTAAGGATAAGGTTAGTTTAGTGGCATGTCATGAAGAATTTGGGAGCAGTGAAATTCTTTGGCATGAGAGACATGGAAGATCATAGATTGATTTTGTCTACAGTGGGAGCTGATGTGAATCAAGTGTCAGCGAGGTTCAATACGTAGGATGCAAAACTAGAGCACACCAAGGGCTGGACAGATCAGTGTCTGAAATCACATGAGGTCTGGTATAGACTTGAGTTTGCCCAAGCAGTGGGTGTTGTCAGAAATTTTTGAGCCGATCTGAGAAAGAAGCACTGGAGGGCGGTTCAGTGGATTCTCATGTATTTGAGAGGGACCAGCATCAGGTCGACATGATATGTAGGGTCAAGTTTTTTTTCTACATGTGTTTGTAGATGTGGATGCGGCAGGTTACTTGGATGACAGAAGTTGCATCACAGGTTGTGTGGTGGTTGGTCTTCAAGATTGATCTTGAAGAGGGATATAAGCTAGGATACAGATTAGATGGGGTATAGGTATAGGTATAGTGCAACTATTTATCTCCAAGTGGGAGATTGTTAGGTTGTGGATCTAAAAGCTTCACTAATGCAAATAGGGAAGGAGGGTGATGAGTGTCACAGTCGCTGGCATCGGTCAGACCAACTGATGTCAGTCAGGGGTAGACAGGAAGGCAACTGACGTCGGTAGTATTCGGCCAACGTTAGTCATCTCCAGGCAGACATGGACCGATGTCGGTCACCTGTGCGGATCAGAACTGTGAGTGTTACGAATAGTTTGTTAATAAACCATTTGTTTACATGAAGAAGGCTAATTTTAGTTTTGAGCTGTGGATCTAATTATTGTAATTAGATGTCTAATTATTGTTTGCATGAGATATATATAATAGATTCATGGGCTGTATTGTAAAGTGTGCTAGAGAGTAAGAGAGAAAAATAAGCTCCTTCTATGTGTGAAGAGAGCATGGTGTGTTCCTCCTAGTGCCACAGTGCCAAGTGTGGGTGCTGGTTTGGAGAATTAGAAGGGTTCTTCATGTATGTATGATCTTGGTCATCAGGTGTGCATGGCTACGTTAGGAGATCTACATGGTAAGTAAGATCATTGATATACAGGTGTATGTGTGTGCATGATTCAGGTTTGTAGGTGTGCAGAACCAAATTGATTTGTAGGGGTGTAAGATCAAGGAGGACAACAACACAATAGGGAGCAAGATCAGGTAGGATCTACTTGGAGTACGGTGTGTACTCAGAAAGAGAGCAAAGAGGAAGGCAAGGTAGTTCCTTCCATAAGTAAGATCATTTGGGTTGCAGGTTGTTGCAGTTCTTGGGAGATCTACTTAGAGTGCATGGAGCACTTGTGGAGTGTGTGGAGCACTGGTGTACTGACAGTAGTGGATACTAACTAGTTGGAGGTGAACACCAACTCTATGTTTGAGTTGTGTTTTGGAACCGTAAGAGAGAGAGATTTGAGGAAAGAATTACTGTACACTTGAGGTGTGGGAAGCCTCTGAGAGGTGTGAATAAGAAGTGGCATCTTCTTTATTGTATTCCTTTCTGGATGAGTATTAATACAAGTTGTGTATTGTCTCTCATATTTTGTGTTGTTTTTGGTTTCTAGTTACTTGTTACTTTTGGTTAATTTTGCATCTTAAGTTGCTTATATATGGTAATCAATTGTGCTTCCCTAGGGTTCCTAACATTTGGTATCAGAGCTAAGGTTGCAAAGAGCAGGTTTTGTGTCTGGTTATAGGTCACTCTCAGGGGTTTCTGATTGAGTGGGAGTATAGCAATGGCAAAAGAAAGTAAGCTAAGAATGGAGGAATTGAAAAGCACGAATGGTCAATTACGGTTCTATGGAAAGAAAGAGTAGGTAAAGAAATATTGTTGGTTGATAGCAGATCAACATGAAGGAACTGAAGAAGCAGATGTTGCAGGTGTTGTTGCACATGATGCTCTAGGATGTTTCTTGGATAAAGTTGAATCTTGGTAAATAGATTATGTTGCCTCTTTCCATCTAGCCCCAAGTATAGGGGTTGGTGAGCCTTGTCATAGTATTGGAAAAGGGGAAGTGAAGCTGAAATTGTAGGTGGCCAACACATGGGTGTTGAAGGAGGTCATGTAGGTCCCAGTCTTGGAGATGTGGCTAATTTCTTCAAGAAAGTTGGGTGATGAGAGATGCACAAGAAATCTCACAATGGATGCACTTGAATTAGCTGGTGATAAGAAATTAGGTATCATTTATCTATCTAATTATATTACTGATTCTTCTTCTATTGCAGAGACGTGGCTTTGTAGGCTTGGTCACATGAGCAAGAAGGAGATGCATGTTCTTAAGCAGAAGACAGATGTGTTTGAAAGACTTAAGAACTGGAAAGCCTTGGTGTTTCTGGAGGAGATGATAGATAGAGATCAATATATGGAATTGAGTAACTCTGAGTAGGGTGGTTTGGACAAGGTTTTGATCTATGGAGAGCTCGCGAGTAAAAAGTCATCACTCATAGGCGAACATAGGTACCGGCATCGGTCAGGAGGAATCGGTGTCAAACAGACAGGTGCCGATGTCGGTCATGTGCAGACTAGAGCTAGTGGTGTTGATCAAGGTAAGACCAACGTTGGTCAGGAGGACCGACGTCAGTGGGGTCGATAGTCAGGACAGGTGCATGGAATCAATGTCAGTTGGATGCAGACTGTGTGGTGACTGAGGTCGGTCACTGTAATGGATTTTGGGTGGACAGTAAGCTGTCAAGGATTCTCAAATGCCCATATGGAGGAATGAAGGGGTAAGTAAGCCTCAAATTCATTATTCCTCTTCTTTATACTCGTTGCTCATTATAGAGCAAGAAGGATACAGAAAATAGTGGGAGCATGGTAGGGATATGATGCAGAACCAAATGGGAGATTTGGTAGTGTTGCCAACTGGAAGAAAGCACTGAGAGATGAATGGATTCCTTAGTTAAAGAATAGAGAGAATAGACACGTGAGATGGAAGGCCAAGTCATATGGTCTTGAGGAAGCTGCAAGATAGTGGTACAGGTTTTGACAGGTGGATGACAAAGCAGGGCTTTAGTCAATGTTAGTGTAACCATTATGTTTGTCTTATCAGGTGGATGATGATTGCAACATTATCCTGTTACTGTATTTGGATGGTATGCATGCTGAAGGTTCAGACATATAGGGTTTTGCTGAGCTAAGGGTAAGGTTAGTTCAGTGGCATGTCATGAAGAATTTGGGAGCAGCAAAATTCTTTGGCATGAGAGACATGGAAGATCACAGGTTGATTTTGTCTCCAATGGGAGCTGATGTGAATTAGGTGTTAGAGAGGTTCAATATGCAGGATGCAAAACTGAAGCACACCAAGGTCTAGACAGTTCAGTGTCTGAAATCACATGAGGTCTAGTATAGACCTAAGTTTGCCCAAGTAGTGGGTGCTGTCAAAAAGTTTGGAGTCGATTTGAGAAAGAAGCACTGGAGGGCAATTTAGTGGATTCTCAGGTATTTGAGAAGGACCAACAGCAGGTCGACATGTTATACAAGGTCAAGTTTTTCTTCTACATGTGTTTGTAGATGTAGATGCAGTAGGTTACTTGGATGACAGGAGGTGCACCACAAGTTTTGTGGTGGTTGGTCTTCAAGATTGATCTCGAAGAGGGATACGAGCTAGGATATAGATTAGATAGGGTACAGGTACAGGTACAGGTATAGTGTAGCTATTTATCTCCAAGTGGGAGATTGTTAGGTTATGGAGCTAAAAGCTTCATTGATGCAAACAGGGAAGGAGGGTGCTGAGTGTCACAGTTACCGGCGTTAGTTAGGCCAACCGACGTCGATCAAGGGTAGACAGAAAGGCAATTGACATCGACAGTATTTGGCCAATGTCGGTCATCTCTAGGTAGATAGGGACCGACGTTTGTTGCCTGTGCAGATCGGAACTGTGAGTGTTACGAATATTTTGTTAATGAATTGGTTGTTTGCATTAAGAAGGCTAATTTTAGTCTTGAGCTACAGATCTAACTATTGTAATTAGATGTCTAATTATTGTTTGCATGAGATCTATATAATAGACTCATGGGCTGTATTGTAAAGTGTGCTAGAGAGTAAGAGAGCAAAATAAGCTCCTTCTGTGTGTGAAGAGAGCATGGTGTGTTCTTCCTAGTGCCACAATGCCAAGTGTGGGTGTTGGTTTGGAGAATCAGAAGAGTTCTTCATGTATGTATGATCTTGGTCAGCAGGTGTGCATGGCTACGTTAGGAGATCTACATGGTAAGTAAGATCATTGATCTGTAGGTGTATGTGTGTGCATGATCCAGGTTTTCAGGTGTGTAGAACTAGATTGATTTGCAGGGTGCAAGATCAGGGAGGACAACAACACAACAGGGAGCAAGATCAGGTAGGATCTACTTGGAGTACGGTGTGTACTCAAAAAGAGAGAAAAGAGGAAGGCAAGGTAGTTCCTTCCATAAGTAAGATCATTTGGGTTGTAGGTTGTTGTAGTTCTTGAGAGATCTACTTGGAGTGTATGGAGCACTTGTGGAGTGCGTGGAGCACTGGTGTACTGGCAGTAGTGGATACTGACTAGTTGGAGGTGAACACCAAGTCTGTGTTTGAGTTGTGTGTTGGGACCGTAAGAGAGAGAGCTTTGAGGAAAGAATTACTGTACACTTGAGGTGTGGGAAGCCTCTGAGAGGTGTGAAGAAGAAGTGGCATCTTATTTATTGTATTATTTTCTGGATGAGTATTAATACAAGTTGTGTATTTTCTCTCATATTCTGTGTTGTTTTTGGTTTCTAGTTACTTGTTACTTCTGGTTAATTCTGCATCTTAAGTTGCTTGTATATGGTAATCAATTATGCTTCCCTAGGGTTCCTAATAGTTGGTATTAGAGCTAAGGTTGCAGAGAGCAGGTTTTTTGTCTGGTTACAGGTCACTCTCAGGGGTTTCTGATTGAGTGGGAGTATAGCAACGACAGAAGAAAGTAAGCTAAGAATAGAGGAATTGAAAAGCATGAATGGTCAATTACGGTCTTATGGAAAGAAAGAGCAGGTAAAGAAATATTATTGGTTGATAGCAGATCAACATGAAGGAATTAAAGAAGCAGATGTTGCAGGGGTTGTTGCACAAGATGCTCTAGGATGTTTCTTGGATAAATTTGAATCTTGGTTAATAGATTCTGTTGCCTCTTTCCATGCAACCCCAAGTAGAGGGGTTGGTGAGCCTTGTCATAGTATTGGCAAAGGGGAAGTGAAGCTGAAATTTTAGGTGGCCAACACATGGGTGTTGAAGGAGGTCATGCAGGTCCCAGTCTAAGAGATGTGGCTAATTTCTTCAGGAAATTTGGGTGATGAGAGATGCACAAGAAATCTCATAGCGGATGCACTTGAATTAGCTAGTGTAAAGAAAGTAGGTATCCTTTATCTATTTACTTATATTACTGATTCTTCTTTTGTTGTGGAGATGTGGCTTTGTAGGCTTGGTCACATGAGCAAGAAGGAGATGCATGTTCTTAAGTGGAAGATAGATGTGTTTGACAGACTTAAGAATTGGAAAGCCTTGGTGGTTTTGGAGGAGATGACGGATAGAGATCACCAGATGGAACTGAGTAACTCTAAGCAGGGTGGTTTGGACAGGGTTTTGATACATGGATAGCTCACGGGTAAAAAGTCATCACTCACAGGTGAACATAGGTACTAGCATCGGTTAGGAGGAACCAGCGTCAAATAGATAGGTGCCGATGTCGGTCATGTGCAAACCAGAGCCGGTGGTGTTAGGTAGGGTAAGACCAATGTTGGTCAGAGGGACCGATGTCATCAATAGTAAGACTGACGTTGGTCAAGAGGACCGATGTCGGTAGTTGGTAGACACTGACGTCGGTGGGGTCGGTAGTCAGGACAAGCACTTGGAATTGACGTCGGTCAGATGCAAACTTTGTGGTGACTGAGGTCGGTCACTGTAATGGATTTTGGGCAGACAACAAGCTGTCAAGGAGTCTCAAATGCCCATATGGAGGACTGAATG
Organism: Torreya grandis; assembly: GCA_037957365.1. Taxonomy (NCBI): domain Eukaryota; kingdom Viridiplantae; phylum Streptophyta; class Pinopsida; order Cupressales; family Taxaceae; genus Torreya; species Torreya grandis. The sequence goes on from JARHVA010001730.1 coordinate 299,669, forward strand.
GGTAAGTAAGCCTCAAATTCATTGTTCCTCTTCTTTATCTCTTTGCTCACTACAGAGCAGGAAGGATCCAAGAAATAGTTGGAGCATGGCAGGGATATGATGTAGAACCAAATGAGAGATTTGGTAGGGTTGCCAGTTGGAAGAAAGCACTGAGAGATGAATGGATTCATTAGTTAAAGAATAGAGAGAATGGACACATGAGATGGAAGGCCAGGTCATATGGTCTTGAGGAAGCTACAGGGCAGTGGTACAGGTTTTGACAGGTGGATGATAAAGCAGGGCTTTAGTCAATTTTAGTGTAACCATTATGTTTGTCTTACCAGGTGGATGATGATTACAACATTATCCTGTTACTGTATGTGGATGGTATGCATGCTAAAGGTTCAGACATATAGGGTTTTGCTAAGCTAAGGGTAAGGTTTGTTCAGTGGCATGTCATAAAGAATTTGGGAGCAATGAAATTATTTGGCATGAGAGACATGGAAGATCACAGGTTGATTTTGTCTCTAGTGGGAGCTGATGTGAATCAGGTGTCAGCAAGGTTCAATACGTAGGATGCAAAACTAGAGCACACCAAGGGCTGGACAATTTAGTGTCTGAAATCACATGAGGTCTGGTATATACCTGAGTTTGCCCAAGCATTGGGTGCTGTCAGAAAGTTTGGAGCTGATCCGTGAAAGAAGCACTGGAGGGCAATTCAGTGGATTCTCAGGTATTTGAGAGGGACCAATAGCAGGTCAACATGCTATGCAGGGTCAAGTTTTTTTCTACATGTGTTTGTAGATGTGGATGTAGCAGGTTACTTGGATGACAAAAGGTGCACCATAGGTTGTGTGGTGGTTGGTCTTCAGGATTGATCTTGAAGAGGGATACAAGCCAGGATATAGATTAGACGGGGTACAGGTATAAGTATAGTGCAGTTGTTTATCTCTAAGTGGGAGATTGTTAGGTTGTGGAGCTAAAAGCTTCACTGATGCAAACAAGGAAGGAGGGTGCTGAGTGTCACAGTCACCGACATTGGTCAGGCCAACCGACGTCGGTCAGGGGTAGACAGGAAGGCAACTGACATCGGCAGTATTCGTCCAACGTCAGTCATCTCCAGGCAGACAGAGACCGATGTCGGTCACCTGTGTGGATTGAAACTGTGAGTGTTATGGATAGTTTGTTAACGAACTGGTTGTTTGCATGGAGAAGGCTAATTTTAGTCTTGAGCTTTGGATCTTATTATTGTAATTAGATGTCTAATTATTGTTTGCATGAGATCTATATAATAGACTCATGGGCTGTATTGTAAAGTGTGATAGAGAGTAAGAGAACAAAATAAGCTCCTTCTGTGTGTGAAGAGAGCATGGTGTATTCCTCCTAGTGCCATAGTGACAAGTGTGGGTGCTGGTTTGGAGAATCAAAAGGGTTCTTCATGTATGTATGATCTTGGTCAGCAGGTGTGCATGGCTACATTAGGAGATCTACATGGTAAGTAAGATCATTGATCTCTAGGTGTATGTGTGTGCATGATCCAGGTTTATAGGTGTGTAGAACTAGATTTATTTGCAAGGGTGCAAGATCAGGGAGGACAGCAACACAATAGGGAGCAAGATCAGGCAGGATCTACTTGGAGTACGGTGTGTACTCAGAAAGAGAGCAAAGAGGAAGGCAAGGTAGTTCCTTGCATAAGTAAGACCATTTGGGTTGTAGGTTGTTGCAATTCTTGGGAGATCTACTTGGAGTGCGTGGAGCACTGGTGTACTGGCAGTAGTGGATACTGACTGGTTGGAGGTGAACACCAACTCTGTATTTGAGTTGTATGTTGGGACCATAAGAGAGAGAGATTTGAGGAAAGAATTACTGTACACTTGAGGTGTTGGAAGCCTTTGAGAGGTGTGAAGAAGAAGTGGCATCTTCTTTATTGTATTCTTTTCTGGATGAGTATTAATACAAGTTGTGTATTGTCTCTCATATTCTATGTTGTTTTTGGTTTCTAGTTACTTGTTACTTCTGGTTAATTATGCATCTTAAGTTGCTTGTATATGGTAATCAATGGTGCTTTCGTGGGTTTCCTAAAAATAAGGTCCACCATCCTTAATCCTTCTACTAGCTCATTATTTTATACCCAAGGAAATCATGCTTCTAGTGCTTCCTTCTCTCAATCATTCACTAGTCTATCTTTTTCTTCACAAGAAAAATTTGCCACTAGTGCCTCAAATTCTCACAATTCTTCTCAATCTCATATTAACACTAACAGTGGCACCTAAGCCATTAATACCAAAAAAAATACTAATTATAATACTTCTAATGTTAATCAAACACATCAAATTTTATTATAAACTCTCAATCAAATGAATACCTTTCAAGCACATAATATAAATTAAATGATGAGAATGCAAAACCACCTTCTTAATCTTCAATCTTATCTACAACCAATGGCTTGGGGCATGCATAACTAGAATGTTCCCCTCTTCCTCTTATATATTTTCAATTTAATCTAATTCCTCAACCTCCTTTAGTCAATAAAATAATCAAGCATATACAAAATGAACTTCTCACTACTCAAATTGCCAACATTGATTTAAGAGGTATAACACCTAAAATTTCTTATAATGGGTCAACCATTCCCAACCTTCACCTTAAAAAATTAATAAATCTTTACAAGGATTGGGTCAAATTAAACACATTTTCCTCCACCAATCTCCTAGCCAAAAATGTCACAAGTGATGCCTTGGATTGTTAAAATCAACTTAGAGCTCATTCCATTTCTAGTTTGAGGGCTTAGTAAATTCTTTAGTTCAAGAATTCCAAACTAATGACCTTATTGAAAACACTTTGGCCCATTTCATTAATTTTAAACAAAATGAGAATGAAAGTACCCAAGCCTTTGTTAAGAGTGGAAGAATTTGTCAAACAAATGTGAACATAACATGGTGGATGACAACCTTTTTCATCTTTTTACAAATGCTCTCTTTCCTAAACTATAATATCAAGTCTTCACTCTCTCTCCACATACCTTGGAGGAGGCTATTGACCAAGCTAAAAGACAAGATTTCCTAATGCATCAATTTGAGCCACCCTAACCTTCTATGGGTCCTTATTTATTACTTAAGAATAAAAATTGTAATAACACCAATGAGGGTGTTACTAATTCTTATGATACTATTCATAATGTTCAAGTTGTTCTTAACCCTTCTTCGAAACCAACTCCTTCTCAATAATATACTAATCCTCATTTTTATTTACCCAATAACATCAATGTTCACAAACCTCTATCCTCAGTTGAGTTGCTTAAGCATCTACCTAGGCCTCTTCCATGAGAGCTTGACCCTACTCGACCTATGAAATCTTGGTATGATACCAACAATTTTTGTTGGTTTCATTCTAGTTAGGGTCATTCTCATGAAACATGTAGATAACTTCAAAATTTAGCTATGGATTTTCTTCTTTGACCTAATTTTGATCATGAAGCCATATCCGTAAGCATCAACAAGCCTATGAGATTTCTTTCAAGGATTATAAATCAAATGAAAAAACTCAAGCTTTGAATGAATAAAATGATCATTTGGCTATCTATAAAGATCTTATACCTAATAATCAACCTATCTAATACAAATCTACGTCATCCACCAATAATGTAGAAAGTCTTGTTGAACCAAATTCCAAAGAGATTGTGGTTATCATGTCTAATATGTGAAGGGTGGTGGCTTTCATTGATTCCAAATGTATATACCCTCCTCCTTCTCATAAGACATATCATGTTATCCAAGATTCTTATCCAACTCATTTAAATGAGTTGGGGCAAGAATATCTTATTACTTTTGATGATCCAATTTTTGATTTCCTCTTGGATAACACATCCCATACTATTTCTACCACTCTTACATCATCTTCCAATGCTAATAATAATCAAACCTCTACTAAAACTTATTTTTTTCCTTCTCAAAATCAACTTAAACAAACCACTTCTTCATCTCAACATGATTTTCCAACTTGTTCTAAACCTTCTTCTTCTTCTTATCAACCAATATTCCAATGTACTTCAGCTCCTCATTCTGAGGACCTCTTTAACCATTACACACATATATCTAATAACCTTCTTATGGGCTATGATGATTGGGATCCCATTGCCAAGTTCACTAATCTCTCATCTTAAATTTCATTCCTTGAGATCATGAGGACTTCCCCACATCATAGAAACCATCTCATGTAGCTCTTATTCAAGATGAATGTGCCTCATCCTCCCCTAGTAGGATAAGAGGTAACTTTATTTGGTTATGAAGATAGTATTTTAACATAATGTGAAGAGATGTTAATTAATGTTGATGAAACTATAGACACTTCTCTCTATTTATGATTTCCCATAGCTTCTATGATTCTTGATGAGATTATGCTTCATGAAAATTATTCTTCCTTATTTATTAACATCCAAATAAATGATATCCAAGTTAAACATGCATTGATTAATGATGGATATGGAACTTGTGTTGCTTCTCTTAATTTCATTAAGACTCTCAGATATTCTGAATGAAATCTCAAGTCTACATGTTGTTTCTATTCAAATTTCACTTTCACATTCAAAGGAGAGAAAATGAGAAACTAAAAGGAATGGTCAAGGCTTGTATGTACCTGGATATAGTCTGCGCACCGTAATCCAGATGTTGTGAGAACTCCTCTTTTGTTGTGGAGGAATGACACCTAAAAGAGATAGACACTAAAAACACGAAGAACGTTAGTTGATAAGAGGGTGGATTTCCAAGTAAAAGCTTGGTCCTAGAAGCGCTAAGGCTTCTTGGAGGATGACAATCCACTGTTTAAGATAGAATATGACAGAGACAGAAAAGAGAAATAATGAAAGATATGAAAAAGAAAGAACTAAAAACAAATGCATACCTGATAAGCTACAACCTGCTAAACACAATTGCCGACGTAGGTGATGTTGCCGGCGTCAGTCAGGGAGGTCGCTGACGACAGTTATACTGCCGACGTCGGTAGGGGAAATGGACAAGGTCGGTCAGGGCAATTGGCCAGGGATGGGTTACAGGTCTAGTTTCTGGTCTGCAGAATGGATTTGGTCTTGTCTGAGGGTCTGAGGGTCTATGAGGGACTCAGAAGGATTGTTTAGGATCTAAGGGACTGAGAATCTTGTCAAGAAAAGGAGTGAGAAACAGGAAAAAGACCTTTCGACCTTTCCGTAAAGCAATTTAGTCTAGTTGATTAGATGGGTCTTAAGATAGTCTGTAGGTCTCTGATAAATTATGTTAGGTTGATTAGACAGAGGATGTAGCCTAAAAAGAGACTAAGGGAGTGTCAGAGGCAAAGAAAAAGGAATAAAGGGTGAGAGAAGGCTTTTCAGCCTCTCCGGGAAGAATAGGGAAGGTTGGGTCAAGGATACTTGGAATAGACAGAAGACAAAATACTAATATATTTGAAATGATATTAGAATGAAAAAAGTACAAATACTTAGCTGTGATAATGAATTGGCAAAGGTGCAGAAGCTATGTTTCGGTTGTTGCTGATGATGGAGATATCGTGCAGTCCCTGTGCAAAATGTCTAATGCAAGACCGCAGTGCCTAGAAAGTGCTGCCAAGAATACTGATCCCTGCAAGAACACCAAGAAGCCCAGAACACTAAACAGCAAAAGCACGAGAACTTTGTTTCATCAGAAGAGGATTCAAGAGTCGTGATTAGCTTCAGAGATTAGCTGATTGTGATTGGGATCATCCAAGGGTCAGAAAATTTGGTTAAGTATAACCGACGTCAGCGATTCTACCGGTGTCAGCCGACATTTGACCGACGTCGGCGGGTGCAGAATAGGTAAAAAGAGCCACCAAGCCCATTTTTCATCTGCCAAGTGCACTATCCGTTAGAGAATATCAAAGGTTGGGCTAAATACGCATGAGAGTTGGTTAGGTGGTTAGAGAGAAGTAAGAATAGGTCTTGGGTGAGTCATAGGATAGGAATTAGTCCAAGGTGAGGTGTCCTAGGCGAGGTGTCATGGGTGATGTGTCCAAGGAGGGGGGGTTAATTCAAAATAAATTTATTATTTTAAATTAGTAATTGCATGTTTTAGGAATGGGTTAGGAATGGACCAAGGGGGAAGGTGACCAAGGGTTAGACACTATTTAGGTGTCTACATTTGCCCCTTTTTGTCTTGTTGGTTGCTCTAAATGAACTGCAAGACAAAAACAGGAGTCGGTTACCCCAGGTATGGGATAAGGTTGATTTCATCTTGTTGGTTGTTCAAGTGAATTGCAAGACAAAAATAGGTGAGGGTTGGTTGCCCCGATTATGGATGAAGTATCCCCCCTCAAAGCAGAAGATGAGAGAAGGGAACCTGGAATCGAGTGCTGATTTGACAGAGAGTAGATGATAGAGTGAGAATGTTACAAAAGTTGTGATTGCACGTACACCACTTCACGAGATGGTCAGGTCAAATTGTCACAGGTTGAGGGTCAAGGAGTGCCAAAATTGAAATAACCAGGCCCCAACATGTAGTCATCTGCTGATTGGGTTATTCAATCTAAGCTGAAGTTTCAATGGTTGTCATGTTCCAGGTATCCCAGGCTTAGGAAGTGCTCTCGAAGACATGAAAATGTCACAAGTAGTGCGGATCAACTGGCTTGTGATCTTATACTTGTGAAGGTCAAAAAGTGTGCGTACAATTTTGCTAACCAATCATGAGGTAGTATACATGCAAAAACAACCAAGGCAAAATCGCTTTGGAAGTAGTCGCGGTTAGAGGAGATGGTCTTGATCTCCAAGGTCTGGTGGTCGATGGATGGAGGCAAAAGTGATCTTAAGTGTGCCCCAGGGGGCCAAAATGACATGGTCTGGAGGACTATCTGATTGGGAACATGATTTTAGGGCAATGGAGAAAAAAGAGGAGATGGGAAGGATGCTGATGTCGGTGAGAGAAACCGACGTCGGTAGACAAAAATGGCCGACGTCGGCAGAGTTCAGCCGACGTCGGCGACCTGCCAAATCTCACAAAACCTGATTGGTGGCCTACCAAAAGTCATTTGTGATTATTTGACTGAGAGAGAAAAAAAAGTGCTCTAGATTTAAGTGATTGAAAGTGACCCAGAGTTAACTGGAGAAGCGGTGAGGTGGCAGATAGGCATTGGTGGAGAGAGGGAGTGAGTTGGAGAGTGATTAGAGGCTACAAAGGCGTTTGTGGGCCTGGTGAAGTGTGAGAGTAGAGAGACACAAAAGAGATGGTAGAGGGGAGTAGAGGACCCATAGGAGGTCCAACACCAGTGGCACCCATCGTGCCACCATGCCGGCGACGCCGAGACGAGGTAGGAGGGTCTCTAAACCCTATTTGATTGATTTTGTTTTGAATTTAGTTTTTGAAATTTTAGTTGTTTGTAGGTAGAAATCGAGGGGGAGGGGTAGCTAGGAGGGTGAGGAATAGATCTAGGAGAGGTTAGGAGTCTTAGAGAGGGTTTTGGGGGGTGTAGGGGTTAAAAATGGGGAAGCCCTAATTTTTAGGGCTCGCCCCGTTCGGCCCTAGGGCTGAACCAGTCGCCGACGTCGGTGGGTTCGACCTGCAATTCATTTTTAGCAAACATCCATCACGAATATGGATAGTTGCTAAGGATGAAAAACCCCAACCAATGTTACAGCTTACCCCATTTGGAAAACGTTGTAGCATCATCTCCTCCTTGTCATTTCAAGCATGTACCCTCGAACATATGGGAAATGTTGTATCCTTATCATGACCAAAATCAACCACTTCGATCTTTTTCCTCCCTTCTTGGGAGAACTACATTGGCTTGAGGCCCTAATGACAGGGGCTATGTAGGCAACACTCAGTTGACATGGGGTATTCTGGGGTTAGCTCGGCCATTCTCTTCATCACTTTCTTCCATCTCCTTCTCTCGTCACCTGCCAATCACATCACAACCAATCACATATTTTCATAATCTTTAACATAATCATTTTCATCATTTACATCATAATCATTATCATCATCACAAAATTAAGCATTCACATCATATAAACCGCAAGTCATAACATAAATATCACTGTCACATAATCTTTATGCATCATCATCTAGTCTAAAAGTCATGACCATTCTCATCATTAGAATTATCACAACACATCATTATATTAATCATCATCATTATAATCATTGACCATAACATTATCATCATCACATTAATCATCATAACATTATAATCATAAACATAATATCAAAACATGCATCATCATCATAATAAAAAATACTCAATACATTAAACATTAAACAAAATCTATAACACATCAATGATCCAAAACCATTATCATATATATATCAAAATCTTTTATACAATGACACAATCTGTGTCTCTATCTCTCTCTCTCAACAAAATCTATATACATCTCGCATCATTGGCTCGCAGGCCGGTATATACATAAATCTCACGGTCTACCCTCAAGGCTGTGGCGGTGGCCGGGAAGAGGCTATATCCTCTCCTCCCTCTGATTTGTGCCGTCTATGAGACCCAGAATCCATCGCTCGAGACATAGACCGCTGTCGGCTCTGCTCTGCCCTCATCTCCGAGTATCACTGTATCTGAGGGAACCCCCTGATGGCCCTCTCATAATAAGCGATCTCGTCCAGTGCATCACTGTATCTAACTAGAGATACAGTCTGCGGTGGACCCATCTGCCCTGCTGATGTGCCCTGTAATGACCCCTGTGGCTGTGGCTGACCTAGCTGCACTGATGCTGACTGTCCTGGCCCCTATGAAAATGCCGACTGCTGTGAGGGCTGCTGCATCGAACCCTATCCTCTATAGACCTGTCCTGCCGCTGCCTGTGCCTGGGCTATGACGAGTTGTCTCTATAGTAGTGTGACATGATCCATCAATATTGTCACTCGACTCGTCATCTTTGTCAGCTGCCTTATAACCCCTGCCAGTTGTCCCTATAAAACTGTGACTTGGGCCTGTGCCACATCTCTCTCCTGCCATGCAGTGTCCCTCTCCTCGCGGGCTGTATCCTGCTCCCTGGTAATGGCCTATGGATCTGGCTGCGGCCCTACCTATAGACCTATGTACTGCCCTGCCCACCACGTCGTGTAGGCCTCTGTACAACTTGGGTCAGCTACCCCAGGTCTTGTCAGCAACTCCTCAAAATCTAGGCCCTCTGTCTCCTCTGGTAGTGGGAGCGGCACCTCAATGTCATCCCGTCTATACAGTGGGAACATGGGAGGTATGTCCTGTAGCATCCCATACTGGCACCGCACTCTCTCTGCTGGTACTCTCTCGAGCTCACCAGCTCGCCTACCCCTGACCCATCTCAGGCTCTGCACTCTAACCAGCTGCTCTCCCTAGTCTCTGAATGCTAGATAAACCAAGTATGGTCTCCAGATAATGTCTGCAGGAATCAGGGCCTCCAGTACCCCTCTGTAGTGGTCAATGTCTCTGACCACTCCGTCTACCTGCGTCTGCACCATCACCTCGCGCCACTACCTGAATCCGACCTAGAAGTTGGCCAAAATTGCCACTAGGAGGCTTAGAGGATGGGTAACCACTATATGCTCATAGGCCTAGCAATGTAGCAGGTGGCCTACACACATGCTGTATCGCTGCCACCGACTGATACCCCATAGCTCTCTATACACCTAGGCCAAAAACACTGGTGCCCAGGCGAACACTGTTCGCTACTCTAACATGTCAAGCAAAACTCTAGTCATAGCGACTGGAAACCTACCACCCTCTGCATCTGGAAACACATATACCGTGATGCCTATCATCATCAGCACCGCTAGCCGATGTGTGTCCTCATCTGTAGCGTACAATGGCTCATACGCAAAGCTCACTGAGTGGTAGCTCATCTCTGTGATGTGCTCTCCAAATAGCGTAACCATATGAATATCATGAGCCTCCCTCAAGCACACATACAGGTCTACTCCGTGTACTGGTAGCCACAAAATTTGGTACACATCCTTGACTATGACCATCATCTCTCCCATGGGCAGGTGAAAGGTGTTGGTGGAATGATCCCACCACTTGATCAATGCCACCATCAAACTCGCATCTCATGCCACTCTGTAGTAGCGTCGTAGCCCGCCAAGTCCAACTGCGCTCATCTGCATCCACTCATCAACTGTCACTCCTCCACGCATCTACATCAGCAATGTTTGGAGGTGATCCCGCAACATCAAGGTCAGTCTCGCCTGCATCCACCCAAGTCAATTTCATGTTAAAAACTTTCACTATTTCACTATCTCTACCTAACCCAACACTTGAGAAGCCCTTGGCGTAACTTGGACCCCTCAACTTAAACATTTTTTTTATTCCTCTTTTGACCAGGTAGCCAACTGACATCGATTAGCATGCCAGTGACGGCACTCACCTAACCGATGTCAGTCACTTAGTGACCGACGTTGGCAGGTTAGTGACCAATGCCGGTCATTGGTCGGCTGACGCCAGTGAACCCACCGATGTTGGTGACTGGTTCAGCCCTAAAAGTTAGGGCTTCCCCATTTTTAACCCCTACACCCCCCCAAAACCCTCTCTAAGACTCCTAACCTCTCCTAGGTCTATTCCTCACCCTGCAGAGGGCGGCAGGTTTCTAAATGCAGAGGGTGGCAGGTTTCCAGTCGCTATGATCGGAGTTTTGCTTGACATGTTAGAGTAGCAGACAGTGTTTGCCTAGGGACCAGTGTTTTTGGCCCAGGTGTATAGAGAGCTATGGGGTATCAGTCGGCGGCGGTGATACAGCTTGTGCATAGGCCACCTACTACATTGCTGCGCCTATGAGCATATAGTGGTTACCCGTCCTCTAGGCCTCCTAGTGGTGATTTTGGCCAGCTTCCGGGTCGGATTCAGGCAGTGGCACGAGGTGATGGTGCAGATGCAGGTAGATGGAGTGGTCAGAGACATTGACCACTACAGAGGGGTACTGGAGGCCCTGATTCTTGCAGACATTATCTGGAGACCATACTTGGTTTATCCAACATTCAGAGACCAAGGAGAGCAACTGGTTGGAGTGCAGAGCTTGAGATGGGTCAGGGGCAGGCGAGTTGATGAGCTCGAGAGAGTACCAGCAGAGAGAGTGCGGTGATAGTATGGGTTGCTATAGGACATACCTCTCGTGTTTCCACTGTACATATGGGATGACATTGAGGCACCACTCCCACTACCAGAGGAGACAGAGGGCCCAAATTTTGAGGAGTTGCTAGCAGGACCTGGGGTAGCTAACCCAGGTTGTATAGAGGCCTACACGGTGTGGTGGGTAGGGTAGTACATAGGTCTACAGGTAGGGCTGTAGCCAGATCCACAGGCCATTACTAGGGAACAGGATACAGCCCGCGAGGAGAGGGACACTGCGTGATAGGAGAGAGATGCGGCACATGCCCAGGTCACAATTTTATAGGGACAGCTAGCAGGGGTTACAGGGTAGCTGACAGAGATGATGAGTCGAGTGACAGTGTTGATGGATCAGGTCACACTGCTACAGGGATAGCTCGTCATAGCCTAGGCACAGGCAGTGGCAGGACAGGTCTATAGAGGACAGGGTTTGATGCAGCAGCCCTCACAGTAGCTGGCATTTTCATAGGGGCCAAGATAGTCGGCATCAGTGCAGCTAGGTCAGCCACAGCCATAGGGGTCATTACAGGGCACATCAGTAGGGCAGATGGGTCCACCGCAGACTATATCTCTAGTTAGATACAGTGATGTGCTGGATGAGATCACTTATTATGAGAGGGCCATCAGGGGGTTCCCTCAGATACAACGATACTCAGAGATGAGGGCAGAGCAGAGCCGACAGTGGTCTATGTCTCGAGTGATGGATTTTGGGTCTCACAGATGGCACAGATCAGAGGGAGGAGAGGATACAGCCTCTTCTCGGCCACTGCCACCACCACCATAGCCACAGCCTTGAGGGCAGACCGTGAGATTTATGTATATACCGGCCTGCGAGCTGATGATGCGAGATGTATATAGATTTTTTTGAGAGAGAGACAGAGACACAGATTGTGTCGTATAAAAGATTTTGATATATATATGACGATGGTTTTGGATCATTGATGTGTTATGGATTTTGTTTAATGTTTAATGTATTGAGTATTTTTGATTATGATGATGATGCATGTTTTGATATTATGTTTATGATTATAATGTTATGATGATTAATGTGATGATGATAATGTTATGGTCAATGATTATAATGATGATGATTAATATAATGATGTGTTGTGATAATTCTAATGATGAGAATGGTCATGACTTTTAGACTAGATGATGATGCATAAGGATTATGTGACAATGATATTTATGCTATGACTTGCGGTTTATATGATGTGAATGCTTAATTGTGTGATGATGATAATGATTATGATGTAAATGATGAAAATGATTATGTTAAAGATTATGAAAATATGTGATTGGTTGTGATGTGATTGGTAGGTGACGAGAGAAGGAGATGGAAGAAAGTGATGAAGAGAATGGCCGAGCTAACCCCATAAGACCCCATGTCAACTGAGTGCTGCCTACATAGCCCCCGTCATTAGGGCCTCAGGCCAATGTAGTTCTCCCAAGAAGGGAGGAAAAAGATCAAAGTGGTTGATTTTGGTCATGATAAGGATACAGCATTTCCCATATGTTTGAGGGTACATGCTTGAAATGACAAGGAGGAGATGATGCTAAAACATTTTCCAAATGGGGTAAGCTGTAACATTGGTTGGGGTTTTTCATCCTTAGCAACTATCCATATTCATGATGGATGTTTGCTAAAAATTAATTGCAGGTCGATTTATGTGACAGCAAGTAATGGTTTATGCTTGACATAAATTGTGTGGTTAATAGTTTTCATGTGTATGGAAACCAGAATGATTAGGCTATGTGAGTGGTTTTGAAAAATCGGATTGAATTGTTTTGACAAATGATGTGGTTAAATGTGACCAAAGTGTAGGCAAAAAGTAAAAGGCATGAGTGCCCTTTTATTGAAAAGGACCAAAATGACAACATAGATAGGGGTTGTTAGAATGAAGAGCCCCATTCATGCGTTGCATCGTTGACCATGAGTAATGTTAGAGTGGTAATCGAATCACTTTTGACATTAAAGTGAGCTCGAAGTCCCTTGAGTAGGTGATATGATAGGAGGAGAGGGTAACCCGTTTTAGAGTATGGATAACTTTGCCCCTTTTTATAGGAGACCCTGAGACAACTACAAGTCAAGTCCATGACCCGGTTTTTTTTTTTTTTTTTAGAGAGCGGACTGATCAATGCGGGAAGTCCACATAGAGATGTCACTTGTTTGGTGGTCATTTGTGAAGCTGATCGATGCGGGAAGCTTCTAAGAGAGTGTTATTTGTAGCAATATTTAGTCATAGCCATCCTTTGAGGGAGTGGTCTATACTGTGCTTTATAGATTTAAGGGCTTTTGAATAGCTGTCCTTCGAGGGAGCAGTCTATTAGTTACAACAATGATAATACAGCTATCCTTCGAGGGAGCAGTCTGCTTTTTGATTTGATTTTGTGACCTTGGATATTTTGACATCTTGATTTAGTTTTGACAGAATATTGAGTCATGGACAGAACTTATAGAAGGTTAAGGGCTCCCTTTTATTAGGACAAAGCATCCATATGTCATAAAAGGGTTGTAGAGAATTTTATTAAGGAAAAAAGGGTGGAATGGATTGAGGATTAAAAGGACAAGGATTGCTCAAGGGACGAGCTCAAGTTAAATGTCAAGTGGATGAGTACTCGACTAACAGTAAAATGGTCGCAGATGTAAAGCATTAAGGGGCTCAGGTTCTGGTTGGCCTTCAAGAGAAGACAGATGATAAGTCCTTGATCCATACTTGTGCGTGATGATATAAGGTCTGAGCCAATTAGGAGCAAATTTGCCTCGTTTACTCCACTCCATATTGGTCACATGTTGGTTCTCTTTGAGGATGAGGTCTCCGATATTGAAATCTCATTCTCTTAGAGTTTTATTATAGGCACGCTTGATGCAATTTTGATAGACATAGAGATGATTGAGGGCAGTGAGACGACGCTCGTCGAGTAACTCAAGTTGAGCTAATCGATTTTGATGAAAGTCATCATTAGAAAGAATGTCATGGAGTGAAATGCGAAGAGATGGGATCTGTGCTTCGAGAGGTAAGACAACCTCTGTTTCATACACTAAAGAGAAATGGGTAGCACCTGTAGAGGTTCGGATGCTAGTGCGGTAGGCCCACAAAGCGAAGGGTATTTGAACGTGCCAATCCCTTCCAGTGTCGTTGACCACCTTCATGAGAATTTTAGTTAGGATTTTATTAGAAGCCTCGGCCTGCCCATTTGCTTGTGGGTAGTAAGGTGAAGAAAAGCTGAGTTTGATGCCAAATGAGTCACAAAGTTTTTGGATGGTCTTGTTTTTAAAGGACTTGCCATTGTCGGTGATGATTTTGTGAGGTACATCGAAATGACAGATGATGTGGGTGTTGATGAAGTCGACAATCTTGTCAACTTTTGTGGAGATGAGAGGAATAGCTTCCACCCATTTAGTGAAATACTCGGTGGCAGTGATGATGGATTGATGATGAAGAGACGAATGAGGGTTAATCTCACTGATGAGATCTAAACCCCATTATGAAAAAGGCCAGAAATCTTGAGCGACTTGTAAGGCATGACTAGGGAGATGAAGCAAGTTAGCATGCTGCTAACACTTGATGCAATGCCAAACATAATCGCTACAGTCTTGATGAAGAGTGGGCCAATAATAACCCAGGCGAAGGATGCACTTGGCAACCGAGTTACCACTGAAGTGTCCACCACAAATCCTGTCATGGGCTTATTTAACAGAATGAGAAGCTTCAGTGGAGTTTAAACAACGAAGAAGAAGGCCGTCAAAACCTCTTTTATAGAGAAGGCCCCCTAGCATGGTATAGCAAGCGGTGCGCTTGATGAAATCCCACCGTGCATTGCTAGAGAGGTTGGGAGGAATGAGAGAATGAGCCAAGTAGTCCTCAAGTTGTTTATACCATACATATTGTGAACTAGAGTCTATGGTGCAGACGAGATTGCTGTCAGTGGAAATGTATGAAGGCAATGGCACATGATGTACCATGACATAAATTCTTGATGAGGATGATGAAGAAGAAGGAATATGCGAGGCGAGGGAAGCCATGGTGTCAGCAAACTTATTCGTCGATCGAGGAACAGTCTGCAACAAGTGATGGTTGAAAGATGCAAGAAGAGTGTCAACACGGTGCTTATACCTTTGTAAAATTTCATTTTTACAAAGATATGAACCATTGATTTGATTGACAACAAGTTGTGAGTCACCGAAGACGCTAATGGACTTGATGTTTAAAGAAAGGGCAGTTTGAAGTCCCAAAATTAAGGCTTCGTATTTGGCCATATTATTGGTACATTCAAAGTTGAGTTTGAAAGACAGGGTCATGGGTTCACCTTCATGTGGAATGAGGATGACCCCCGCACCCCCACCGAGTTGACATTTAGAGCCATTGAAGAACATCGTCATTTGGTAGAATGTGTCATCAGTCGAGAGAGTGGCGATAGATTCATCGGGAAACTCGCACTGAGAAGGTTGATTGTCGGGAAGAGGGGCATCCGCTAGTTGGTCAGCGATTGTTTGCCCTTTTATAGATTTTTGCTGGACAAATTCTAAGTCAAATTCAGCAAGAAGCATGAGCCAACGAGCCATACGCTGGTTTTGATATGGTTTAGAATGCATGTATTTAAGGGGATCAGTGTGGGTGACAACAAAGGTTTTGTGATTGAGAAGATAGTGACGGAGTTTGGTAGTGGCAAAGACTAATGCCAAACAGAGTTTTTTAGTATGAGTGTACCGAGTTTCATAGTCAACAAGTGTTTGGCTTATGTAATAAACTACTTGCTCATGGTGTTGCTCGTCTCGATGCGCGATCATGGCACCTAACGAATGATTGGTTGCTGAGATGTAGAGGTAGAAGGGTTTGTCATCTTTTGGTGGAATAAGGACTGGTGGAGAGACCAAATAGCGTTTGAGGTCTTTAAAAGCCTCTTGGCAATCGTTATCCCATTTAAAGGAGATGTCCTTCTTGAGGAGGTGATGAAAGGGTTGGAAACGGTCAGAAAGCTGTGAAATGAAACGGTGGATGGATTGGAGCTTCCCTTGTAGACTGCGAAGTTGCTTGAGATTAGTTGGAGGTGGCATTTCGAGGATAGCACAAATTTTGGCAAGATCTATCTCGATGCCCCAAAGAGAGACGATGAATCCCAGGAGCTTTCCTGAGAGGACCCCAAAGACACATTTCTTGGGGTTTAGACAGACATGGTACTGAAGAAGGTGAGAGAAGATGATTTTGAGGATAGTCAAATGGTCGCGATGAAGCTTAGACTTGCCAAGCAGGTCATCTACATAGTCCTCCATGATTTTATGGAGGAGATCATGAAAGATGTAAGTCATGGCACGCTGATATGTGGCGCCTGCATTTTTTAGACCAAAAGGCATGACCTGATAGCATAAAGTTCCCCATGGTGTAATGAAGGTGGTTTTGTGTTGATCTTCCAGTGCAATCAGGATTTGGTTATATCCTGAAAATCCGTCCATGAGTGATAACATCTCATGGCCAGCCATAAGATCAAAAAGTTGGTCAATGTTTGGAAGAGGAAAGTCATCCTTGGGACAAGCTAGGTTAAGGTCACGATAGTCTGTGCAGATCCAGATCCCCCCAGTTGCCTTGGTGACAGGAACGATGTTAGAGACCCACTGCGGATAATCAATGGGTTGGATGAAGGAGACAGAAAGAAGGCGTTGAAGCTCTTCTTTGACAAGAAGTGCAACACGAGGATGCATTTTGCGAAGCTTTTGCCTCACAGGCTTAGCCTCTGGGTTTGTGACAATGTTATGAGTGGCAATGTTAGGGTCGATGCCAGGCATGTCAGCATAGGTCCAGGCAAAGGCTTTGCGATTTTCTAAGAGAAAAGTGGTATAGTCGATCTGCTCCTGAGTGTCTAAAGATTGACCAATCTTTAAGACTTGAGGAACATCAGAAGATGAAAGGTTAATGTCAATGGTTGATTCATTTAACATAACCTATGTTTCAGAAGGGAGGGAGTGCTGAATGAAAGAATCATCGGCACCCATATAGGTAAGAATGGCGTCATTGTCTATGCAGTGGACTGTGTTGATGGTTGCCGATTCCTCATCTATCATGCTAGGATAAACAAGAGGGAGAGACTTGGGAACCCCGTTGAGCTGATAGATTAGGGGTTTCAAGTGGATGGTGTTTATGTAAAAAAAAAACTAGGAGGGATGGAAACCACCGACTTCGTAGGTGAGGATGGAAGAATAGGCGAGTCTAGAAGAGATTGGTCGATGGTTGGTTCGGGGCAAAGGTTTGTGGAAGCCTCAATGGGTTCTTGAAAACCCAGTCCATACTGTTTCTTGGCATTATCGTCATTGGGTGGTTCGATAGGCCAATGGGAGCCTTGTTCGTAGCGCCCAAAGCCAAAACCCTTCCATGCACACCTATAAAGGTAGGTATGTACAAAGGTGGGGTTGCCAAGAAAGGAGAAATTGGATGTGAATATTTGAGGTGAGGAAGAAGGATTTGATTCAGTAGGAGCTTGATCTAGCCCCCCATAGACGAGATTGGTTCGAAGGCTAGGAGGACCATAAGGAATGACCATTCCGATCTGACAGTCATAGCTTGGGTTTTGATGAAGCTATCCATACTCTTGAGGAGTCTGGAACATGTCTAGAGTAAGTAGGTGATATTCCCCCAGTGAAAGTCTTTGGAAGATATCATCCATAGGGTCCTTGGTTGTTAATTGAGAAGACGATGTGGTGGCAACAACTGTTTGTGTACTAGTTGACGCTTCTGCAGATAGAGACAATGTTTGGGTTGATGGCTTGAGCAGGATAAGAACGTCGTTGGGGTGATAGGTTGTGTTACAAGTCTTAAAAGGGGATGGGTCGGCAGGAATGACATGGACTTGTTTGTCGTGTTCAAATTTGACACAACGGTGAAGTGTTGAAGGGACGCAAGCCATAGCGCGGATCCAAGGTCGCCCTAATAGCATGTTATATTGGAATTCTCCCTCAATGATGTAGAAGAGCTCTAGGATTGTGCGTGGCCTAATGCGGATATGGAGGAAAACAGTGCCAATAGTGTTAGCGGTGGTGTCATTAAAGGATCTAAGGATTGCGTCAGTTTTTGATACGTAATTCTTGGGAAGAGCCAATTGATCAAAGGCGTGGGTGGAAATGATATTAATGCTGGCACCCCCGTCGATCATAACTCATTTAATACAGGTTCGATCAACGTAGGCTGTGATGAAAAGGGCAGCGTCTTGATCTTCCAAGGTAGAGGTAGGAATTTCAAAATCACTGAAAGTGATAAAGGCTATAGGGGATAAAGAATGGACTAAGGCAGCTAGTGGTTGAGGGTCTTCAGGTTGGACTTTTGCTGCCTGTAGGGCTTTGATTAGAGCCTGGAGATGCTGGGGGGAGCTTTGGATAAGGTCATATAGGGTCATCTTCACAGGCATTTGGTGAAGTTGTTTTATCATAGATTCTTTGATTGCCTCTGAAGAAGGGGGTTGAGACGCACCTAAGATGGAAATCTTGGGTTTTGGTTGTTGAGGTGCCCAGACAAAAGGATAGGTCCAAGGAATAGCAGCTTTTTCTTTCGCCTTGTCCTTTTGTGACCTAGTGGTTATATGGATAGCATTGATTTCAAAGATAGGAGGTGAAGAAGGGGTCATGGCCTATTGGTGAGATGTTGATGTGGTTGAAGAGGTTGGATGGGAAGGTGTCAAGGGTCAGTCAAGAGTGTCCTCAAGGAGAAGAGTGTCTTTCTCCATATAGCAGTGAACGACTACCTTGAGGGCACAACAAGTCTCGGTATCGTGTCCTGGCATACGATGGTATAAACAAATCTTCGTATCATCGAACCAAGAGGGTTTTGACCCGAGGGGTTGGAATGGCTTGATAGAAGGAAGGGTAATGCTAGAAGTTTGCAAAAGTTGGCGTAATATCAAAGCATATGAACCTACTAAGGGGTATGTGCTTGTTGATGCATGACGCACTGGTGACTTTTGCTTGGGGGATGTTGAAGAAGGTTTTCGTACCACCTTTTTTTTTGATGGTGCGGTGACAGGTGAAGATGACACTTTCTTTGTGAGAGGTGCTAAATTTTTGAGAGGGGGTTGACTTATGGTTGGAAAAGGAAGTAATGGAGGTAATTGGTTTTGATTGGAGGTCAGAGTGGGAAGGATGCCGATTAGGGTAGAAGGATGAGGACCTAAAATGGAGGGCAAAGTTGATGGTGGAGGAGGGGTTTGCTTATGTGGTTTGGCAGTCTTCTTTGACTTGGTTGGAAGACTACTTTTGGTCGAGGTCTAGTCTAAGTCCACCTTCACTTGTGGGTGAGTGAGGGTAGAGACAGGATGAATGCCGAGTGACTTGATCGGTTTAGATGAGGTGGATGTAGGTTTAGAAGCAGGATTTTGGTCTTTGTTGAGAGTCTTGGGAGATTCTACCTTAGGAGGATTGGCAGCATGAAACGAGAGGGCACGAGAATGTTGAAGAACTTTAAGACGCTCCCACAATGCCTGATGCTCCACTTTCGTTGAAGGGAGAAGTTCTAATTTCTCCACTAGTCAAGAAAATGGTTGAGAGGATGTTGGATGAGGTTTGGATCCTTGATAAAATGTGTTAGGTGTGGCAGTAGTCTCAGACCCAAGGTGTGTGGGAGTTATAACTGGATTGTCGTTGATCGAAGGAGATGGAGAGTTAGGTTCTTCTCTTGGTGGAGAAGGGACTGAAGAATGTGACTCCTCAAGCGGGTAAAGGGAAGGGATTATGATGCCCTCCACTTGTGGTCGAGGAGTAGGTAAGGTCAGGTCCTCCATAGGAAGAAGAAAGGAGGATGGTGAGACCGGTGGTGCCGGTAAGGTTGAGGCATCCTCCAAGATGAGAGAGGTTGACGGAGAACTAACCGAGGAAAGAGGTTCATCCACACGTGGATGGACTAACCTCTTGAGGTTGGTTGGGGATGAAGGGTGAGACCGTATTGACTGTTTGAATGTCGTGTTCATGAGTGTTGTCAATCAAGGTCTGGACATTATTTTGGGTCAGTGGATGATTGGGGAATGGTTGCTTGAAGATGTTGATGCCCTGATTAGGAGGTGCATTGGGATTATCTAAAATGAGGTCACCCTTTTCAAGCATGTCTTGGATTATGTTTTTAAAGGTTTTGTAGTTTCCCGTGTCATGACCTTTGACACGGTGGTAATTATAGAAGTCATTTTCCCTATACCACGCAGGGATGGCACGTGAGGGATCAAATTGTGGCGGTGGTCGAATCTGGGGGAGGTTGAGAATCCCCTGTTTAATAAGTTTTTCCAGTATAGACGCGTAAGATTCTCCAAGAGGAGTATACTGTCATTGTACGTATCTCTACTGGAATTGACGGGTGGTGCTTTGAGATGTGGATGGCTCAGGTTGATTGGTTGAAGAGGATGAAGGTCTAATGACTACAGCGTTAGCTAAAGCTTTAGACTTAGGATTGGATGATGAAGGTTTAAAAGAAGAAGAGTCATTAGTCTTAGAGTTGGGATTCTTGCTCCACAACTTGACTTTATTCTCCTCGATGGCACGTAATTCAAGTTTACGGGCCATTGTGAAGGCTTCATCGAAGGTGCAGAAGGTCTGAACCCGTAAGGTGGAAGAAATATGTTTAGTGCAAGCTCAGGAGAATAGTTCAATAAGTTCAGGTTGAGGTAAGGAAAAGGAGAGTTGATTGATGAGGCCTCTCCAGCGAGCAATGAAGTCAGCTATAGATTCATCCTTGAATTGGCGGATAGTGTAGAGGTCCGTGATTGAGACCTTCTTGGTGATGTTAATGGAGAAGTGATCAAGAAAGAGCTGAGCCAGCTATGTGAAGGTGAAGAGGGAATGGCTGGAAATGGAGCTGTACCAGTCAAGCACAGCGCCAAAAAGGGACATAGGAAATGTGTGCAAGAGCAATGCATCGTCATGGGCAATAAGGTAACAGGCATGTCTGAATGCTCGTAAGTGCTGCTGTGGGTCTTTCTTGCTTTGAAAGTGAGAAAATTTGGGAAGCTCCCACTGGTTGGGGTATCGTCTAATTAGAACGGAAGGATGAATGGGCTCATTGAAAATTTGCTTGTATGAGAGAGCATTGCGTGAGCCAGAAATGGAGGTCTCTAGGCTAGACATCTTATCCATCAGCATTTTGATGATATCTGCTGACAGATTGGCAGGTGGAGCGCCCCCTAGATTATAAGGTGTTTGAAAGATATTGGGAGGGGCGTATGACGTGGTTGGTTGCGTAGACGCAACATATGGGTAGCTGGTTATTGGAGTGAAAGTTGGAGCCAAGGGCACTTGTGTTACGGGGTTGGTAGGCACAATTTGGATAGGGGCCGTTAAGGATGGTTGAGGAGTAGCCACGCTTGTTGATGGGTAAACAGTTACTCTTGTGTTGATAGGTGCAAGAGTAGGAGAGATAGAGACTAGTAGGTTTTGGAAAGGTGTGGGGTTTGGTTGAGTGATTTGAGGTTGAGGGAGTACTGAAACCCCCATGGAGGTAGGTTTAGATGGAGTGGCTACGTTTTGAAGGTAAGACACGGTTGGGTTATTAGTGGAGGTATTGTCTAGTGGCTGGATTGTAGGTGCTATTGATGTGATTCTTGTCTCGACTAAGGAAGTCAGCATCCCATAGATTGGGTTGCCTAAGGAGTCTCACGTTTGGCTATGCACGAGATAGTGTTGTAAGGCTTTGACGTTAAGGTATAAGAATCATGCGAAATCTTGGTCCCCTTCTGGGACAATAGGAGTCTGAGGTGGGGTTGGGCGAGTAGGAGTTATTTCAGTCTCCGAGTGGAACTTCATTATAGGACTAGTTATAGATGGTGAAGGTGGAAGCGGTTGTTGACTAGCATGGTCAAGAAGGGCCTTGGTTTGACTACGTGTCAAAACCATTCAAGGTGAGAAAGGGTCAGGTTTCAGAAAACTATGTTTTTTCAGTCTCAGAAAACTAGAATGAATGTTTAGACAGCCAGAAAGTTGGATTTTAAGCTTGCTGTTTTTGGAAAAAAGAAAATGGACAGTGACCGACGTCGGTATAAAAACCGATGTCGGTGAAGAAGACTACCGATGTCGGTCAGATAACCGATGCCGGTGCAGAAAAGTTGCCGACATCGGTTACAGGACCGATGTCGGTTACTGTGTTTTCCAGAAACTCAGAAAAAAGTTTTTGGAAATGAAGAAGACGTCCTTACCAGATCAAAAAAAATAGATAAAAATAGAAAATAAGATGAGAACAGGCAGATCCTAGCGTTAAATCCCTAGAAACAATTTTATTAAGATCATGTGGCTTATGCCTTAAAGTGATGTTTGAGGAGGTTGGCTTTTAGAAGGGTCCTAGAATTGGTAATCTAAAGATGGTTTCAGGTATGTTTAGGCACTCAAAAGTCTGTATTAGGTTTTGTACAGGCCTGGTGCTAAGGAGCAAGCTCCCCTCACTTCACGATTCTAGTGGTTAGCTAGTTTCGCTTAGCCAAAATATACTTTCCCTATAGTTTAGACTCTGCCAGAGAACATAGTGGGCTTTCCCCTTGGTGGTGAAATCCAAGTAGGATCGATGGGATGGGTAAGGTATCCGCTGTGTGATGAAATCCCAGTCGGGCCTTGTCTCAAGTGAGTTTTATGTTTAATTGAGTGCACGTGGTCTGGTTGTGTAACATCAAGTGATCTACGATTTATTCAATATGTGGTTTACTAGTTACTAAGTGTGGACTAAGAAATGCAAGAAAGCAGGAAATGGAATGCAATATATTTTAAAGCCCCAAATTGAAATGTTAAGTTGGAATGAAAACAAGTTTGAGAAAGGGTTGAAGAAAATGATTTTTTGACTAGTCTAGAAATGCAAGAAAAAGAAAGAAAAAGTTCTTTTTATTCCTGCTTATGATGTCTTTTATAAAATAAGAAAGAGGTGAAGAGGAAGAAACCTAATGCACCTATATGAACAAAGAAGGAAAGGAACCCAAGGAAGGCCCTAAGGGTCCCACCGGGCGTGCCAGGATGTTTCTATTCAAATTTCGCTTTCACATTCAAAGGAGAGAAAATGAGAAACTAAAAGGAATGGTCAAGGCTTGTATGTACCTGGATATAGTCTGCGCACCGTAATCCAGACGTTGTGAGAAATCCTCTTTTGCTATGGAGGAATGACACCTGAAAGAGATAGACACTAAAAACACGAAGAACGTTAGTTGATAAGAGGGTGGATTTCCAAGCAAAAGCTTGGTCCTAGAAGCGCTAAGGCTTCTTGGAGGATGACAATCCACTATTTAAGACAGAATATGACAGAGACAGAAAAGAGAAATAATGAAAGATATGAAAAAGAAAGAACTAAAAACAAATGCGTACCTGATAAGCTGCAACTTGCTAAACATAGTCACCGACGTCGGTGATGTTGCCAGCGTCGGTCAGGGAGGTCACCGATGACGGTTATACTGCCGACGTCGGTAGGGGAAATGGACGAGGTCGGTCAGGGCAATTGGCTAGGGACGGGTTACAGGTCTAGTTTCTGGTCTGCAGAATGGATTTGGTCTTGTCTGAGGGTCTGAGGGTCTATGAGGGACTCAGAAGGATTGTTTAGGATCTAAGGGACTGAGAATCTTGTCAAGAAAAGGAGTGAGAAATAGGAAAAAGAACTTTTGACCTTTCTGTAAAGCAATTTAGTCTGGTTGATTAGATGGGTCTTAAGATAGTCTGTAGGTCTCTGATAACTTATGTTGGGTTGATTGGACAGAGGATGTAGCCTAAAAAGAGACTAAGGGAGTGTCAAAGGCAAAGAAAAAGGAATAAAGGGTGAGAGAAGGCTTTTCAGCCTCTCTGGGAAGAACAGGGAAGGTTGGGTCAAGGATACTTGGAATAGACAGAAGACAGAATACTAATATATTTGAAATGATATTAGAATGAAAAAAGTATAAATACTTAGCTATGATAATGAATTGGCAAAGGTGCAAGAGTTGTGTTTCGGTTGTTGTTGATGATGGAGATATTGTGTAGTCCCTGTATAGAATGTCTGATGCAAGATTGCAGTGCCTAGAAAGTGCTACCAAGAATACTGATCCCTGCAAGAACACCAAGAAGCCCAGAACACTGAACAACAAAAGCATGAGAACTTTGTTTTGCCAGAAGAGGATTTGAGAGTCATGATTAGCTTCAGAGATTAGCCAATTGTGATTGGGATCGTCCAAGGGTTATAAAATTTGGTTAAGTATAACCGACGTTGGTGATTCCACCGGTGTCGGTCGATATTTGACCGACGTCGGTGGGTGCAGAATGGGCAAAAAGAGCCACCAAGCCCATTTTTCATCTGCCAAGTGCACTATCCATTGGAGAATATCAAATGTTGGGCTAAATACGCACGAGAGTTGGTTAGGCGGTTAGAGAGAAATAAGAATAGGTCTTGGGTGAGTCATAGGATAGGAATTAGTCTAAGGCGAGGTGTCCTAGGTGAGGTGTCATGGGTGATGTGTCCAAGGAGGGGGGGTTAATTCAAAATAAGTTTATTATTTTAAATTAGTAATTGCATGTTTTAGGAATGGGTTAGGAATGGACCAAGGGGGAAGGTGACCAAGGGTTAGACACTATTTAGGTGTCTACACATGTAGCACATACCAAGGATATGATATAAGGCAAATACCTCCTCTAGGTTGTTTGTGGCTTCCCATTATAATCCCACCTATCACCATCCATGTGAAGGTAATGATATTTAACTTCCCCATTTATTATAACATCTTGTTTGGTAAGCCATTAACTCACCGCATGAGAGATATCACTTCTTATGCCTATCAATGCATTAAAGTCCATCATAATGGAGCCATTTATATGATTAAAGATGACACTAACCTTTAGAATTTTTAAAAATTCCAAGATCGTGGTGTCTTCAAGATTCCTACTCTTGAACCTTTCCCAATTTTTCCATTTTGTGAGTCTCAACATCTCAACTTTCCTATTAATTCAACCCATGATTACAATGGGCATTCTAACCTCATTGGTAACATTTATCCCAACCTTTTGAACTCTGGTGATGATGAGCTCAATGAGATTAAATTAAAGATCAAAACTTCCAATCTCTCACCTCATCTCATCTCATAGTTTCTTGCTTCCTTTCAACCTCATTATCATAAATATCCTTGCGATGACATTCTCATAATCTTGACCAAGACTCAACATTCTATTCATCATGCTTCATCACATAAAAAGGTTATCCCTACTTGTGTCATTGATCTTCATACCTTGGATTATGATTATGGTTATTCCTTAGATGATCCATTATTAGGTAGTCTTGTCCAAGCTCATGATGTCGAGATTATTTTTTATCATTCTTCTTTACTTGAGTATTTTCATGCATCTCATCATCTTCCTTCACTTATATTTCTTGATCTTTTCATTTTCCCCTTTATTATAGGTAAATATGGTGATGAAACCTCCAATTTTTGAAGATCCATGTAAGACTATGCTCATGGATCGTGTTATGACCAGCCTTACCATTTTGATAGGTACCTTGACCCTCATAGCTAGTTTACCCCTGAGGTTAATGAAACTCTCCTTAGACCTTTTGTAGATCCTACCCCTCCCTTAGTAGAGCCTATTATAGTTGATCATGTCTCTACTCCTACTATTGTTGAGCCTACCCCTATTTTTGATGCTATCACTCTTTCCAATGAGCCCAGTTCCATTCCTTCCTCCTCATCACCCTCCCTTGGTTATGGTTTGATTCTTTTGCCTAAGATAGATCCTCTACCCACCAAATGGGTGAATGAGTGGTCTCCATCTTTTTCTACTCCTATTTTACATCCTTCCATGAGTGCTTCTACTAAAAATACTCACAAGCATATATGTTGCTTCCATGGGATAGATAACCATTCTTCCACCCATTATCATAAGTTACGACAATATATTGATACCTTGCATCCTTCTTCGCTATCATCAGACAAAGCCATTCCTACCTCAAAGGTACTTCTTAAATATTTTCCCAAGTATGATGAAGTATATTATCTATGGCATATATATGGTACCCATTGCATTGATCAGTGTTGTATCCTACAACAACATCTCAAAGATCACCTTATAACCATAACTAGACCTTCTACCACTCCTCCCATAGATCATTCCCACAAAAGACTCCTTCTTCTCCCATGGCTCCACCTTTAGTGGTTCCATCCTCTCATGTGGTCTCTTCACCACCTTCTATGCCCCCACCCATGATTCTTTCACCTATAGATCTTCCCTCACCTATGGATTCTTCTCCACCTATACGTTCTTCACCTGTGGATCCTTCTCTACTACTGATTCCTTCTTCTCCCATAGATCTTGCTCCCACACATTCTCCTAACCAATCTTTACCTAATTTTCCTCCTCAACATGATACTTTGAACATTCCTACTTTTTCAGTTGAGGATATAAAAAAATAATTATTTTCCTAGTATTTTATGAATATTAATGAAACCTTGGCAATAGTTTTATTACATATTCATAGAGACTTATCCGATGTATTGGATAATGTGTGTGGATAGATTTACCAGTATTTATGAGTATATACATGGTGTTTTAACATTCAATTTTTATTGGATGTGTGATCTAATATTATTTATATGTGTTATATCATTTGACATTGTTTTAAATTTATGCTTATCTTATATCATGATTTTTTACTTGTTACATTATATATTATCTTATTCTTTTATATTTTGCATATGATTGTCTTTTCATTATCATTGCTTTCCCTTACCTTTTTCCTAAGATTTTTTCTCAAAACTCTCTTTCTTGTATATTTATGAATGTTTTGCTTTATTTTACTTATTTTTCACAAATAATTTGTCATGGTGATTTGGTTATACAAATCTTATTCCCATTAGTTATTATCTCCCTTTACTATGTGATCAGTTAGAAAACAATCTATCTCATTATTATCTCCTTTTACCGATCTAATTTGGATCTCCTTTTTCCCTTATTACTTTTTCACAAACTAAACATATACATGGTTGAGACTTCAGATCACATGTTATTTCATTGTCAAGCCTTAGTGTCCTAGTTAGTCTTTGTCTTTGGTTACTTAGATTCCTTCAGCCTTAGCATATAGTTCATTTGTGTGTATCATTATCTCTCTCATGATTGGTCATTCCAAATCTATATTGAGGAAGAATATTAAAAATCCTTCAAAAGAACATTAAAAGCCAAATCATTTAAACAAAAGGCAATGATATCAAAAGGTAAAAATGTTCTTAAAAGTCTAATCATACTAAAAGATGTGATTCAAAGCACATCTCATTCTTTTAGTCAAATTTAAAACTCCATAGTTGGCCTCATGGTAGAGACAAGATCCTTTAGGGTGTGGTAGGCTAGTAGATTAGAAGAGGAGAATAAAAAAATATTTTAGTCCTACCTACTTTCTCATACAAGTACCCAATCTTTGTAGTAGACTGATAGCTCTGTAATTGGTCTTGAAAAGTAGGGAACACATCATGGGAAGGCAGGTCCATTTTAATTTTCCTTGTACTAATTTACCTTCATGAGTTGATCTTAGTAGTACACCTATTTGCCTACAAAGCTTTGTGTCTATAACAAACAAGTTTCTTTTATACATAGATGACCATTAGTGACTTAGTGTCTTCTCATGTCCTTAGTATGTGTCTTACCTTCTAAGGTATTCTCATGAGGCACCTAAGTATTGTTTTTTACATTCCTTTTTTAACTCCTTATATCCCTTATATTTTATCTTGATAAATATTGTCTTGTCTATTGATCACTCCCCTTGGTATTTCATTTGTGAGTTGCTTTGTAAGACTATAGATAAGACCTATCCATCCTCAT
>JARHVA010001730.1:332500-340000 GCA_037957365.1 Torreya grandis
TTTTAGTCATCCATTTTAAAAATCATAAAATGCATTAGATTAGTGATAGCGTAGAGATTATTGTCCACTGTCATATGCCTATCTTTGAATTTTTTTGAATTTACACTTTTTTTCACTAACTTCTATAGGTTTGTCTAGTGTTCTCTACATTGGACACCTTCACACTTCTTGTAGTCTACTTCTTTATATATGACACTAAGGTAAGTTAAAGGTATGTATTTTTCAATTTAGTCTTTTCATTTATCTTATTTTATGTTATCATGTTTTTTCTCGAAGCACCATCCTGTGTTGCACTTACATGACACGTGATGCGATTTGAGTGGGGCATATGTATACACATAATATTTTCAAAAATTTATTTATTACTGACACTTTGTATCTTGTAGGAACCTGTCGAGTATCAATTTATCTAAGTGCATTCCTTAAAGGGTAAACTTGGAAAGGGGTGGGTAGACCATTTATGCTTCATAAGATTGTTGTTATTTTTAACACTTGTCATCTACACACTGATCTCCTAAAACCATTTATGCTAAGCTTGTTATTCTTAGTCATACCTCCTCCAATTTTTTCCTCTTTCCATTCCTCCTTTTCTTGCCTTAAAACCTTTTTGGATAGTTAGTTATACTAGGTTGACTAGGTTGATCTAGTACAATTTAGGGGTATTTTTCACTTTCTTGGTTTGTTAGCCTTTTGGTCGACCTAGCTCAAACTTAGTGATTTGTCTCTGAAAACAAATTGGGTCGATTGGGTCAACCATATATAGCTGACATTATTGGGAGGATTTAGGGCAAGATCCACCTATATATATAATCTCATTTCCCACCATTTCATAAGATAAGAATTATTAGCAACGAAGTGTGAATGAACATTTTCTTATTTACCATTCTACTTGAGGACTAAAGCTTAGGGTTCCATACTATATTTGAAGATACAGATCTTGTCTTGTGGGTAAGTATTTTGGATGCTTAGATAGGCTGTGTATCCTAGAGTTGATTTATCTTGATTACCCTTACATACCATAACAATCTCTTGTGAAGTACTTTGGCCAAGGGAGAGATTGAAGCTCAGTAGGTTCGTCTTCAAAGGTAAGTATTCCTAACTTTATTTCTCTTTTGTAAGAGTAGATAGATAATTCTTTTATATTTTTCTCCCATGTATTAGGATTTCATATACATTTATGTGAGTATATGTCTTCTAATACATGTTTAGTTTAGTTTTTTATTTTATTTTTTCTAACCCCCACTTTGTGTCACAAGATTTGGTGTGCATTAGATTAGATTTTGCTTTCTTGTTATTAGAATAAGTGAATGTTTTAAAACTTAGGACTCCATTAGGGTTGTTGTGTGATTGTGTTAGACTATAGGCTTTGGAACCCTTCCTAACATGATATTTTATGATAAGTGATCCCCTAATCGGGTTTAGCATATCCCCATATTGGTCATGCTCCTGCTTAACAAGTGTATCTCAAATCGGAAGTGTAGGTATGGTGTATATTCTCTGAGCTAGGATTAATTTATATACATGATGCAATTTTTATTGTATACAAAGACTATGTTTTTTAAAATAAATTGAGTGATATCAATCTCTTGATGCCTATATTGGATTTGTCACATAAGTTAGATAGGCATTACAAAAATGATATCTCTTGACGTCTTTTAGATTGATGTATTTAAGATATCTATACTAATTATATTTAACAATATTATATTTATATCATATATAAATATAATTTACTATTATTATTATAGAATTAATATTATAAATATATATTAAGTTTATATATAATATTATATTAATTTATAATAGTATTAGTATAATTTATTTTATATATACATCTTCAAAACGTGGTAGGGGAATCCTTATCACCAAAATATTGGAAGATTTCATCTTTTAATGTCAATCTCTTGTAAAATTTTTTAATTTATTTATTTTAAAATGAAAAATGAGTGGTATAAGATTTGGATTGGAAAAATCTAAAAATATTTGACAACACCTGATATCTAAGATATACATGAACTATATTTTGTGTTTGAAGAAGTATGTGATGTAATTTTATTTATGTTGTACACAATCTTAAATTCAATAGACCATTATTTTTCATCAATTGATGACATTATTTATTCTCTTAATTTTCTTTAATGCTTCATTATTTACACTGTCATTTTGACTTACTAGATAAAGATGAATCGATTATTATTTTTCTTAAAAGTGTTTTAGCCAAAGGCAAGACATTTAAAATAATATTATAGTAACATTTGGATAAAATTTTAGGTATTTAAGGAAGGATCTAGAGAGCACAGATCTAAATACCAAAGCAAAATATGTTAGGGATTATCAACTCATAACGAAGCAAACCATTTAGGGAATTATCAATGTTGAGCTGATTATTGAAACAAACATGGTTAAATTCTAATATAATTAAAGTAAAATTTCTACCTAGATAGGTATTTATTAAAAAAAATTACTAGTATTTCAATCATATTTTTCATTAATGTTGATGGTCAAATAGACATCAAATTTAAGGTTAGAATTAAAAATGAACACTCTCACCCCATTACACCCCACCACAACCACCACCACCTGGATGTCATTATTGAACATGTCTCAACACAACTAATAGTATATACTAACATACATATCTTAGATAAATCTACGTAAAATACACCATTAGATATAATTCTTCAGGTACCTATTCATATTTAATTGTGACTATAGTACCTAGAGAATGATATTTATAGGTGTATTTTATATAGATTTATCTAAGATATGTTTGCTAGTAGTACTTATTGCTATATAAGGTAAAGTTAAAATGTTATTGTTCATAAAAGTTACATTTAATATAATTATCTACTACAATATCAAAAAATAAAATAGAGTGCAACACATATCTGATATATATAAAATTGTATGTGTTTAATATTAAAATGGTAAATAGAGAGCATTTGATACACACACACACAAACTAATAATAATAATAATAATAATAATAATAATAATAATAATAATAATAATAATAATAATAATAATAATAATAATAATAATAATAATATTCAAACTGTATGCATTTGATGTGAAAAACAAAAATAAAGAGCAACACATATATCATATATGTAAGTAGTATAACAATAATTTTATGATATTAAAAGTGTATACATTTGATGTTAAAATTATAAATAGAGAGCAAGTCAAATATATATCATATATGTAGGCAATATAAAAATAAGGTTATGATATTCAATTTGTATACACATGCAATCCTCTAACAATTAAAGCCTTTGTTCTTCCTCTTTTCTCTACTCTTTTTCCATTCTTCAATCTCTCAAACCTATCATATGTGAAATATGGTGCAATCCTTAATCCATGTAGTGACTTGACATGTGATATAGCAACAAATGCCCAACCTTATTTTTTTGTAAGTATTATATCAATTGTGGCTTTGTCAAGTGTTAAGCCCTATGTTTGCGGATTCTCAAACCCCATGCCAATTTCAAAGGTAACCAACACACATGAATTATTTGTGTAGGGTCAATTCAAATTATAGTTGGATTTTCATCAACAAAAATAATCCTTGTATAGTTATCAAATTGTATTTTACATATATAGGTGGTTTAGGGGGAGCCAACCTAGTTTGTGTACAATGTTTCAAACATATCCAAGTGAACCATTGACAAGACCTGATTATCTCCATAAGTTTGTAGTGAACATCACCTGTGAACCAATAGAAATCAATAACTCAACTTATAATTGTTCATCATCCAATCCTGTAACATTAGTGCTCTATCCTTTAGTTGTAATTCTTCAAGTAACAACTTGATTTAATGCATAGAATTTTTTAATATTATGCTGATGCACATTCTCATTTATTGTAAATAAATGAATGTGTTCATTAAAATTATCCTCTTCAACTATTTCAAGTGCAACATCCATTCTATTCATCAATAATTTCCAATCTTCGATGGTTGGGTTGGTGTCTCTTAGATTTGTTAAAATTTCTTGAAACTATTGTTGTTATTTAGTTTGACCTTGTTGTTGAAAACCTTATTGAGTCTAACAATAATTATAAAGTTTTTTCATAGTAATTTTACTTGTCTTGTACTTGCATGGAGGTTTATCTAATAACTAAGGAAATTGTCCTAAATCCCACAAAAAAATCATAGACCTTCTACCAAAACACATATAAGCATTTTTTGGAAATGCTTGGTGTAGTCAAGAATCTATATTTTCAAGCATTTTTTGGCCTATAAAGCTCATCTCATTGAATCAAAATATATCTAACATGTTTAATTTATTATTGAAATCTTGTTAATATTATTCCTTCTAATTTTTTAAAATCATAAAAAGGCATTCGTAAGGTTCTATGTATTATTTAAAAAGCCATGTCAACAAACCTATTTCACTGAATTTATTTCTTATTATTGGGAAAAGGAAAAGAAGAAACTAAGAATGGGTATGGTCAAAAAAATTGATTCATTGTGTGCTCATTATAATTAGAATATTGTGAAGATATTCTCTTTGACTTAGGAATATGACCTGTAGATAATAAAACACTAATTTAAACTTGTTCATTAGAAAAATAGTTAGGTGGATTGCTTAGTGATAGCTAGATCCTAGAAGTGAGAACTTCCTAAGGGGTTGTTAATCCACACATTTTAAATAATCAAGCTTGCATTAATGAATAAAAAGGTACTAAAATTGAACACAAGAATGCTTGCTAAGAAATATACTAGAAATGATTAAATTAGAAATAAACTAATTAATACTAGTGCTAGAGGGTTGGGGGTATGCTTAAGAAAATTAGAAAGGAGTCTGTGAATAGGTAGGAACACAAGAAATTAGGTTTTATTGGGTGTAGATAGGTGAAATAAACTTGTTGGTTTTTAGTTCCATAGTGACCATTGGTAGTTAGGGTAATTATCATTGATTAAGGTGACCATCGATGGTCGAGTTGACCATTAGCAATTAGGCAGATTGTTAATGGTTGAGTCAACTATTAATGGTTACTATGTAAGGTCTAAGTTAATAATTTTGGATGATTGATGAGATATAAAAGATGGATTCTAAGAGATGGGTAAGGTTTTAACTAATTACAAAATGGAAATAAAGTAAATGAATAGTAAGAAATAAGTGCTTATTTTACCAAAAGTTGACTGGGTGGATGGTTAAAATAGTTGATCCATTGGTAGAATCTAGCTTGATTCTAGCAGAGTAATGGTACCTAAAGGCTTGATGGAGAGGTGATGAAAATTTGACTCTGATATAATTACTAGATTACTGATGGTGATTGACCTACAAGCAAGAAAATCTTGGATGCACAAAGCTCTTGATAATAATTATAGATTTGTAGCTATGTTTGGATGTTTCTAGATGATTCCAAATGGATTTCACCTCTTTTATCCTCTCTCTTATAGGCAATGAAAGAGATTTTCAACACCATGTGAACTAGGCCCTCCAAAATTAATTCATCTATATAATGACTCACAATTGGAATTATATAGGCTATTTTTATAAAAACAAAGTGGGTAGTCTACATGTTAATTATTAGGGAGGTAAACCCTTACCGTCAATGGTTAAGGTGATCACAAATGGTTACCTTAATCATTCACCTTAACCATTGGTAGTCAAGTGTCAAGGGGTAAAAAGGGTTAAAAGGTAAGGTTAATCTAGCTGAGTTAAACTGACTGGGGGTTAGTTCTGTAAAGGTTAGAAATGTTAAATGGTCCCCAAGGGGTCCTAAGGTAGTCCAGGGGTATTTTGACATTTGAAATCATAGTGTATAGATTTATAGTGTCTATATTTTTCCCATTTTTGTTATGTAGCTTGAATTGAACAAGTTATGAAACAAAAATTGATTAGTAGGTTGAAGGCCTATCGATTACCCTGAGTATGGGAGAAGGTGTTCCCCTTAAAAATAGGAGTCGATGAGGTGAAACTAAAATTGATTTAGGGTTTGATAAGTAATTCATGGTGAGGCATTAGGTGGTGAAAAAATGTGGTTGGGCATTCGAGATGTAAACATGTGCATAAAATGTGACTAAGTATGAAAACTAAGATCACACATAGACTAAGGTTGCCAATGTTGGTAAAAATAAGGTTGATTCTATAAGTACAAGTGATGGGGTAACTAGGCCACAATGTTAGGCATAGTTGATCAGGTTATTCCTATCAAATCTCTAGATAGGGTCAATGTTTTCATAGGTATTTTAAGTAATAAGTGGTCCCTTGAAAAACAATGGTTTGGTTGTGCATGAGGTGGTGTAAATTCAAATATTCAAGATGATATGGTTGGTCAATGTGATAAAAAAGAACAACTAAGGTCATCATAAAATATGTGAGAGTTTAGGTTAAAAAATGACCAACATTGAGGTGGAGGTGGCCTAATGGTTGGTTGGAGAAGGGTAATCTCCAAAAAGTTTAAATGTGGTATGGGGGAGATTAGGTTTATCTCAAAGATTTTCACTTAGGTATAGGTACTTAAAAAATTTAAAAGTGATACCCTAACCGTCGACAGTCAGGGTTTCTAAGTTGACTATTGACGATCACCTAGACCATTAATAGTTAGGGGGAAACCCTAAAAAAACAAAATATAAAAAGTTAAAATGAAATTTCATTTTTAATTTTGCTAATTGACTTCCATGTTTTCATACTTTTTGGTGATTTAGTACTTTGGCATTTAGCTGTGAGAGTTGATTGAGCATTTGGGTGAGGTGTCAATTATGGATTACTTGAGCATGTTTTTAAGGAGATTGATTTAGACTAGATATGTGGGGTGGACAAGGATGTGGTTGAGTAATAGGATGTGGGCTCTGACCTTGATAGCAATCGAGGAATAAGGTAGGTGATATATTATTTTTAAATATTAGGTGATTTTGGTCTATAATTTAGGTGAATTTGGTGACCTTGTGGTTGAGATGGTTTTAGGGGCTTTCCCTAGGTTATTTATTGGGTAAATTAGGAAAATTTAACCTATGAAATTAGAATTAAAAGGAGGGTTTTAGGTTGGGGATAGGTAATTAGGTAGTTTTAGGTAGATTTTTTGTTGATTTTCGGTGTTTTGGTTTATCATTAGGTAGGGTAGGCTAAAGGTTTTACCACCAATAGTCACACATAATGACCATCAATGGTTAGACTTGATTTTTGATGGTCAAGTATGACCATTGATGGTTAACCATCAAAGGAGGATGCCCACATGACCATCAATGGTTGAGTGTTTAGGGAATGTGTAAATAGAAAGTTAGGGTAGGTGTTAGTTTTGATGGATTTAAGTTGGTTGTAGAAGAATTTTGTAGGTTTAGAGTTAGGTGTTGTTTGGTAAAAATGTGATGTGTTCGGTTTGATATGTTTAGATAGGTCTAAGAATAAGTGGATGTTGGTGATTTTTAGGTTGATAAAAAATAAAAAGGTTAATGTTTAGGTGGGTCTAGGTAGAATGATTAAAAATGAAATGTGTAAGATAACTTGATTATGTTGCAAGCATGGGATTAGATCTAGATGAGGGATCAG
>JARHVA010001730.1:345000-347500 GCA_037957365.1 Torreya grandis
TAGAAGATTGAAGTGCCTGAGATCTGACAATGGCGATGAGTTCTACAGCTATAAGTTCAACTGGTATTGTTATATGCATGGAATCTGTAGGCAAAGGATGGTTCCAAGGACACCTCAGCAAAATGGAGTTGCTGAAAGGATGAATAGAACAATCATGGAGCGTGCAAGGTGTATGAGATTACACGCTGGTTTGCCCTTAGAGTTTTGGGCAGAAGCTATTGACACTGCAGTGTACCTGATTAACAGAGGACCCTCTACAACTCTGGATGGTGGAATTCCAAAAGAGGCATGGACAGGTAAAAAGGTAGATATCTCATTTCTCAAAGTTTTTGGTAGTGAAGCCTTTATGCACATTGATAAGGAAAATAGAAAGAAGCTGGATGCTAAGTCTATGAGGTCCACATTTATTGGCTATGGCTCTGATGATTTTAGTTTCAGATTTTGGAATCTAGGAACTAACAAGATAATTAGGAGCTGTGATGTTGTTTTCAATGAAAAAGTGATGTATAGTGATCAGTTGAAGAAGCTAAATCAATCTGGGTAGAGCAATGGAGAATTAGATGAGGTGACAGTCCAAAATGAGCTCACGGGAAAAAGAAATAATCACTTTCAGGAAAACACAGAGACCGACGTCGGTCAGGTAGGAACCGACGTTGACAGAATAGAAATCGATGTCGATCATACAGAGACCGACGTCGGCAAGTCAGGAATCGATGTCGATCAGGAAGAACTGATGTCGGCCAGTTACAGGCCTGGAAGTGACCGAGGTCGGTCACTGTCAGAGAATTTGGGTGGACAACGTGTTGTGGATGAGTCTCAGACGCCCATTAGGAGGTCAGAAAGAGTAAGCCTCCAATTCGATATTTCCCTTCATTGTTCTATTTATTGATAACTGATGGTGGAGAACCAGAGAGTTTTGATGAAGCAATACAGGTGGAGTCCAAGGATCAGTGGGAGCATGGCATGGTTAAGGAAATGGAGTTCTTGAGAGAGAACCAAACATGGGATTTGGTTGAGTTGCCAGCAAGAAAGAGGACACTGAAGAATAGATGGACCTATAGATTGAAATAAGGTGAGAATGGAAAGATGAGATATAAGGCCAGGTTAGTAGTGAAAGGATTTGCACAAAAACCAGGTATTGACTTTGGTGAGATTTTTTCTCCTGTTGTTAAAATGACTTCTATACGGATTGTACTATCTTTAGTTGCTATTGAGGATTTGCATCTTAAGCAGCTAGATGTTAAGACAGTGTTTCTTCATGGAGATTTGGATGAAGAAATATATATGGAACAGCCAGAAGGATTCGAGGTCAAAGGTAAGGAGAAGTTAGTGTGCAGATTGAAGAAAAGCTTGTATGGCCTCAAGCAAGCTCCTAGACAGTGGTATTTGAGATTTGACAGGTTTATGACTGAGCACGGTTATAGTAGGTGTCAATCTAACCATTGTGTGTATTTCAAGAGATTGGATAATGGTAGATATATTATTCTATTGTTGTATGTAGATGATATGCTGGTTACAGGATCACACATGCAGGATATCTCTGAGCTTAAGGTGAAATTAGCTCACACGTTTGCCATGAAGGATTTGGGAGCAGCAAAGAAAATCCTTGGCATGAGCATCAAGAGAGACAGGAAAAATCATAGGTTGATTTTGTCTCAAGAGGATTATGTGGACAAGGTGTTGAAACGGTTCAATATGCAGGATGTTAAACCAATAAGCACACCTTTGGCTAGACATTTTAAGTTGAGTAAAGAACAATGTCTTAATTCACATGATGAGGTAGGGTACATGAGTAGAGTTCCATATTCTTCCGCAGTAGGGAGTTTAATGTATGCAATGGTTTGTATTAAACCAGATATTGCCCAAGTAGTGGGAGTTGTAAGTAAGTATATGGCCAATCCAGGGAAGGAGCACTAGAAAGCAGTTTAGTGGATCCTTAGATATCTGAGAGGAACTAGCAATAGGCATTTATGCTATGGAGGTTCAGATACTTCTCTACATGTTTATGTAGATTCAGATATGGCAGGTGATTTGGATGGTAGGAGGAGCACCACAGGATATGTTTTCACTGTAGGTGGAACGACAGTTAGCTAGATATCAAAGTTACAAAAAGTTGTTGCCTTGTCAACTACATAAGCAGAGTATATTGCAGTCACAGAGGCTAGCAAAGAGATGATATGGATGACACAGTTCATGGAAGAGCTTGGAAAGGAGCAAGAGAGTTGCAGACTATACAGTTATAGTCAAAGTGCAATCCATTTGGCTAAGAATTCAGCCTTTCATTCAAGAACAAAGCATATACAGCTTAGGTACCACTTCATACGACAGGTATTGGAAGATGGTGAGTTGAAGCTGGAGAAGATCCATACAGATAAGAATCCTGTGGATATGTTAACCAAGCTAGTTACAAAGGAGAATTTGAATCTTCATTCAACCTCTGTTGGTCTTCATGATTGATTTGAATATGGAGGAGCTAGAAGATGTTGTTGTACAGGTACTG
>JARHVA010001730.1:350000-472500 GCA_037957365.1 Torreya grandis
ATTTTGATTGTGATAATGGGTCTTCTACTAATTGCTATATGTGGAAAGTTGATCGATGCCAAAAGCTTCTAAGAAATTATTATGTTTTTGACAAATTTTTACTCATCCATCCTTCGAGGGAGTGGTCTAAGTTTATGTTCATTACTTAATGATTTTTTATAGTTGTCCTTTGAGAGAGTAGTCCACCTTATATTTTGGTAATTTCCAATAAATTTTCAACAATTGTCCTTCAAGGGAACAGTCTATAAATGCTAGGAATAACCCATGATTGCTAATGATAAGAATTTTATTATTTATCTTTGATTTTACTTGACATAGACTTGCTTATACTAGCTTAGTGGTTCACCTTCATGATGGCAAAACTAAGAGTACAAGAAGGTTGGTTAGGTGTAAAGAGGTTTAGGTGACAATTATCAAGGGGACACATCCCAACAAAGGGGGTGGAAAGTACCGTGAGAACCATGTCATGGGTAGATCCATGGTACCCATTGTTCAAGATTAGGATATACCAATGATAGATAATCACATGATTCATTTTTCATCAATTTTTCCTAAAATAGGGGGATGAATGTGAGTGGATGATAAGGGATGAGCTTAAGTTAAACAAAAGGTGGACTCAATTCTTTTTAACAAAATAATGAGCATAGATGCAAAGCATTGAGGGGCTTAGGTTTTGGGTAGCCTCTAAGTGAAGACAACTGGTAAGCCCATGAACCATACTTGTGGGTTATGATATAATGTCCAAACTAATTGAAATAAAACTTACCTCACTTACTTTTTTCCATATTAGTGATATGTTGATTTTCCTTTAGGATGAGGTCTTCGATGTTGAATTCTCACACTTTAAGGCACTTGTTATAGGCATATTTGATACATTTTTGGTATACATGATGATAGGTGAGGTTTTTAGATGACGCTCGTCAAGTATCTCCAATTGGACTAAATGGTGTTGATGATAATCGGTCTCAAAAATGAGATCTTACAAAGATAGGCAAAGAGAGGGGATTTAGATTTCAAGAGGCAAGATAACCTCTGCTCTAAATATAAGATAAAATAGGGTATCACCCATAGGGGTTCTAATACTAGTGTGATATGCCCATAAGGTGAAAGGGATGTTTAAATACCAGTCCTGACTAGATGCATTGACCATTTTAGTTAGCATGTTATTAAGAGTTTTGTTAGAGGCTTTTGCCTATCCATTCGCTTGAGGGTGATAAGGTGAGGAGAAAATTTAATTAATTATGAATGCATCACATATACCCTATATTTTATTGTTCTTAAAGGACTTACCATTACTGGTGATAATATTATGAGGAACACCAAAGTGACAGATGATGTGATGGTTGATAAAGCTAATAATCTTCTCTACTTTGGTTGAGACTAAAGGAATAACCTCTATCCACTTGGTAAAATACTCAATTATGTTGATGATATAATGGTGTCATTGTGAGGAATTAGGTTTAATCTCACATATGAGTTCTAATCCCCATAACGAGAAGGGACAAAAAATAGTATAAATGTAAATATTATGGCTAGGTACATGATAGAAATTAGTGTGTTGTTGACACTTAACAAACTTTTTTACATAATCATAGTAGTCATGGTTAAGTGTAGGCTAGTAATAGCTAATATAGACGATAATATAAGCTATAGGAGGCCACTAAAGTGTCCCCAAAAGATACCATCATAGGTTTCCTTTAACGTGTGAGAGGATTCATGACTATGCAAGCAACAAAAGAGGAGACCATCGAAGCCATGTTTATAAAGAATTCCTCCTATAATGGTATAGCATGAGGTACTCTAAATAAATTATCTTTGATCATTCCTATAGAGGCTAAAATTAATTATGTCAAGGCTAAGATATTCAAATGTTTGTTGATACCAAAAGTAAGATTAGGTCTCCTCCACATTGAAAATGGTGGGAGAATCTAGTTTGACATAAGACAGTTGGGTAAGCCTATAAATAATGATAAACAAATTAGAGTTTGAAGGTAATATGATATTTGTGAGGCAAGGGTAACCATGGTGTTAATGAAATTATTTGTAGATCACACAGTTAACTAGATGCAATAGTGTTTGAATGATGCTAGGAATTCGTCAGCTAGTTTCTTGTACTACTACAAAGCATCATTCTTACAATGGTAAGATCCATTTATTTTATTGGCCACAAGTTGGGAGTCACCAAATATATTTATTTTTTTGACTATGAGAGATAAGGTAGTGTGAGGTCTAATTATTAGGGCTTCGTACTTAGCCATATTATCGGTGCATTCAAAATCAAGCTTGAAAGATAAAGGCAAAGGTTCACCATCAAAGGGGATAAGGATGACCATCAAAGGGGATAAGGATGATACCAAATCCCACACCATGTTGACATTTTGATCCATCAAATAACATGGTAACTTGATAGGTGAAATCCATGTGAGATAGGGACATGATGGACTCATCGAGGAACTCAAGAGGAAAAGATTGGTTATCTATTAAAGGTGCTTTGGTTAACTAGTCGATAATGACTTTCCTTTTAATTAAATTCTAATAAATGAACTTAATATAAAACTTTTCTAAAATCATGATACACTTGGTCATACATTGGTTCTAATATGGTTTGGAATTCATGTACTTAAGCAAGTTGATGTGGGTTTTGACATAGGTTTTATGGTTAAGAAGGTAATGTCAAAACCTAGGCCACATAGACTAAAGCTAAGCATAGTTTCTTAGTATGAGTATATTGAGTCTCATATTAAAAAAGTGTATAACTAATGTATTATATGGCTTGCTCTCTATTTTGTTCATCTTGGTGAACTAACATTTCCCTTAGGGAATGATCAGTGGCAGAGCTATAAAGGTAAAAGGGTTGGTCATCCTTAAGAGGGGTAACGATAGGTGGTGAAAAAAGGTACTTTTTGATTGAATCAAAGGAATTTTGACAACCACTATTATAATTTAAATATACATCCTTATTTATAAGGTGGTGGAAAGGTTGACACTGATTTGAAAGCTAGGAGATGAAATGATGAATGCACTGAAGCTTCCCTTATAAGCTATA
This sequence comes from Torreya grandis, assembly GCA_037957365.1. Classification (NCBI taxonomy): domain Eukaryota; kingdom Viridiplantae; phylum Streptophyta; class Pinopsida; order Cupressales; family Taxaceae; genus Torreya; species Torreya grandis. The sequence continues at coordinate 353,047 of JARHVA010001730.1, forward strand.
GAGTTGCTTAATTTAGGTAGGAGGGATCATGTCTAGGATTTCTTTGATTTTGGTGGGATCAACTTTGATTCCTTGAATGGAGACAATGAAACCAAGAAGCTTTCTTGGCAAGACCTCAAAAATTCACTTCTTGGGGTTAAGGCAGACATGGTAATGGATAAGTTGCTCAAAGATGATCTTAAGAATGGCTAAGTGATCCTTTTAGAGTTTAGATTTTCTAAGAAGGTCATCCACATATTCCTCTAAAATATTATGGATAAGGTCATGGAAGATATAGTACATGACATGTTGGTAGATTCCACCAACATTATTTAACATGAAAGGCATGACTCTATAGTATAAGGTTCCCCATGGGGTGGTAAAGGTTATTTTATGATGATCTTCAAGGGTGATTAAGATCTGATTATAACTCAAGAATCCATCCATGAGAGATAACATCTTGTGTTTGGATATAAGATCAACAAGATGGTCAATACTAGGTAAAGAAAAGTCATCCTTAGGGTAGGCAAGGTTGAGGTCAAGAAAGTTTATACAAATACGTAGTCCCCTTGTGGTTTTGGTGATATGTACAACATCAAAGAACCATTGGGGGTAGTCAATAGGTTTGATGAAATTGATAGATAAGAGATGTTGTAGCTTTTCATTGACAAGAAGGGATATGTGAGGATTCATTATTTGGAGCTTTTGATTGACAATCTTGGCATCATGATGAGTGACTATGTTATGGTTCATAATGGTAGAGTCAATTCTAGACATATCATTGTAAGACTATGTAAATGCTATGCTACAGTCTTAGAGGAAAGAGGGTAAGTCTTGATGTTTCTTGGTATTAAAATATTTTACCAATTTGATAATGTGAGGGTTATCCATAGTACCCAGGTTGATATCTATAGTGTATTCTTTCAACATGGTCAGCATTCAACATGGTTAAGGCCTTAGGAGGAAGGGATTTAAAGATTGAATAATCTAGGGCACCAAATTAGGTAATAATGGAATCATCATCTTGAAACTAAACAATGTTAATGGTAAGAGAGTCCTCCCATATCATTTCAATATGGATCAAAGGGATGTTTATGTTTTCCCCTCCTTTTGATAAGTCAGGGGTCTGAGGATGATCATGTTGACAAAAAAATTTATGTGGGATGATGTCATCATCCTCATACATGGATAGAGGAGAAGTTGGTGAGGAAGGGTTATCTTCCTCAAAAATAATGGTGGTAAGCATTTTGGTCTACTTTTTGTTTGTTAGGATGAAACCAAGGCCATGTTTCTCATGATGTTTCTTGGTGTCTATGGAGACCAACTCATGTGGGCCATTTTCATATTACTTGAGACCAAAGCCTTTCCAAGCACACCAATGGAGGTATGTCTTGACAAAGCTTGGTTTTTCAAGGTAAGAGAAACTAGTGGTGAATGGTATAGGTGAGGAAGAGGTGGCTAAAACATCAAGGGGTTTTTCTAGTCCCCATAGACAAAATAGGTCTGATGGTTGGGAAGTCCAAAGGGAATGATAGTTTTGACATTGGGGTCATATCCTAGTTGGTTGGTAAGTTGCCCATATTCATGAAAAGTAGGGAGAAAATTGAGGGAGATAAGTTGATATTCCCCTAGTGAAAGATGATGGAACATGGATTCTAAAGGGTCTATGGTAGGAATTTGGTATGAAGATATATAGGAACTAGTCGATGCCTCATCAGTGGAAGGAGGTATGATATCTACTTTGGGGGTTGAAGATTGGGTTTTAACAATTAAGGGTGTGTTATATGGGGGCATGAGAACATAATTGGGGTGGTAGGTCATGTTACATGTTGATAAAGGACTTGGGTCAGCTTAGATGGTGATGATATGGCCTTCATTTTCAAACTTAATGCAAAAGTGGAGGGTAGAGGGAATGCACCCCATAGAACAAATCCAAGGTCATCCAAATAAGATTTTGTATTAAAATTACAAATCTATAATTTAGAACATTTTAGGTAGTGTGTGAGGTCCTGAACATTTATGGAGGATGATAGTTTCTAAAGTAGTGTCCATGGTGTCATTGAAAGATCAAACGACAATTGAGGATTTAGACATGACATTATCTGGAAAGTTGAGCTGATTGTAGGAATGAGAGGAGATGATTTTAATGCTATTTACCCCATCAATAATGACCCATTTGATATGGGTTTGGTTGATGTAGATAGTGATAAAGAGAGGAGGATATGGGTCCTCAAGATGGATGGCGGGTATTTCTAAATCCTTCAAGGTAACAAGGTAGGAAATTTGAAAAGAACCATTAAAGGTGGCTAGATGTTATGGGTCCTTAGGTTGGAACTCAATGGATTTAAAAGCCTCTATTAATTCTTATCTATGATGGGGATAAGTAGATATTAACTCATACAAACTCATCTTTATTAGGGTTTAATGAAACTGTTTGAGGATAACTCTCCTAATGGATTCTGAGGGGTTAGATTGGGAGGCACCTAAGATAGACACTTTGGGTTTGGTTGAGGATGGATATGGTTGGATGAAGGTTGGTTGGGAGTTTAATAAGGATTATATCCAAGGAATGGACACCTTAGCCTTACCTTTATGTTTCTATTATTCTCTTGTGACCACATTGATAGTATGGATAGAAGGAGAGGTTGAGTGAGAGGATTAGTCAGATTCTTTATAACTCTTTAGTGAGGGTGGAAGAGTAGGTGGGCATTAGGTAGGTATGGTGGGTGGTTGGATTGGTATGAGAATAATAGAAGGTTTTTATATTAATTGATCATCCTTATCATAAAGCTGGTAGATAATGGTTTGGAGAGCTTTTTAGATCTATATGTCATGGCCTAGTGTCCTATGATAAGAAAAAACTTGGTGATCATTGTACCAAGTGGCATTAAAGCTAAAGGGTTAAAGGGCCTAATGGGAGGTAAGGTTAAACAAGAGGTTTTCAATAACCTATAGAGAATGGTTGAATAGGATTCAACTAAAGGTGGTAGAGATGTAATGGTCTTGGCTTTCATTGTTGAGGTGGAAGGTTACTTGTAAATAGGTTTGGTAGTAGGTGCCTTGGATAAGGTGGTATGCTTGGTCGATGGATTCAATTTAAGTGAAGAGGTTGATGAGCTATAGGTGGAAGATCATAAGGTGGGTAGCTTAGATATTGTTGGCATGATGAAAATAGGTGCATCAAAGAGAAACTATGAAGGAATAACCAAAAGAGGTGGTGAGGTTTTTGTAGATGTAATTCACTTCCTATTCAAGGTAGAGGGATGAGGCCCCAAAATGGAGGGAAATGGTGAAAGAGGTAGAGGTCGAGCCTTCTAGCCTTTGTTTGTCTTCACCTCTTTAGTTTCTTTGGTCTGGTATGAGGTTGGTAGGCTTAAAGGAGTTAGGTCCACTTTCATAAATAGATGACCAAGGCTTGATGTAGGGAAGATACCAAGATCCTTGGCAGACCTAGTTGGGATGATAGGAGAGGGTTTGGCTACTTGAGTATTGGTTAGCTTAAATGGTTGGGAATTAGTTGGTAGATTAATGTAAAGGAGACCTAATTACCCATACTAATAATGATAGAATGGTCAAAACTGAGGGGAAAATGATTAAACTAACCAAGGAGGTAATCATGTCATTACATATACCTAAAATAATGTTTTATGACACATTTTAGGTGGTCATTTTTTCACCATCACTATTAACCCTAGACCAAATACTAATAGATCTAGACTTTCACATAATCATGCCTATTTGTCAAATAATACCTACCAACCTCCCTATGAAGGTGATTATTATACAAGCCATGTTGAAATTCAAATTCCCTATCATATAAGAATCATCATTTGAACCTCCCTCCCTACCTATCCAACCACCAAAACCAAGTTTCAGATCAAGATTTCATAATTATAAATTGATGAGCTTAAGTTACTATCAAAACACCACAACTAAATACTACAAATGAGCCTTGTCAACCTTTTGTATACATTATAAATAAACCAACTAATAAAACTAAGGGTAAAATATTATGATATTTTCGAACAATAGATGAAGACACTTGCACACATATCCATCATGGATTTGTTGTTCTCAACTACCACCCAAAAAAAATATCCTAAATGAATATTTGAACTAATATTTTATGCTAAATGATATCACTCCAAACAAATTCTAAGCCATGGTAGAACACTTGGCCCTTGGCCAGTGTCTCATATTTGACCAAAGTGATATGTCTTCTATGAACCCTTTTCATAATAACCCATTGTATATAGATTTTGGTATAATGAACCATAGAATTAAATGTTTCCTTGTAGAAAATGGCTTGGGTGTCAACATTGTGTCTCTAAAGTTGGTCAAACATATCAGATATACAATATCCAAATTTTAGATAGATACCATCATTATCAAGGCATATGATAATGAAGAATGAGATTCTTAAGGAAATTATCATACCATTAGTTATTGGGACATTAACCCATGATACTATGTGTGATGTTTTAGATCTAGAGTTATCTTAAAATCTATTATTAGGCTAACCTTGGATCCATGAAATTAGGGACATACCTTATACATTGCATCAATGTATAAGTTTTCCAAATTTACGAATGGAAGTGACTTTACATGTTGATCTTTATCCATATCTGGATTATAAAATCCTTGAATCTAAGTATAAAAGCAACAACTACTAGTTTGGTATGAATCCTATGCCCAAGTAAGATAGTGATAGAGCCAAAAAAGAAAAAAGCTATTGAATCATGCCTATAAGCCAATTATATTGAGCCAAATAACTTAAATTCTACCTCATTCATACCTCCACCATATATTTTTAATCATTTATATGTCACTAACAAAAGTGTTGGAGAATATATCACCTGTAATGCATTCCATATAGACAAATTTCCCACAAATACTAAATCTTATGGGAGGCATAAGACCAAGAATACTAGTATGGTGTGGGATATCAAAGGAAAATATCAACTAAACAAGCCTATTATCTTAAAACTAACCTCTATCCTAGAACAATACCCCTTAGCAAAATATGATTCATAACTCTACACTAATGAGTTAGTCGATTATTACCAAAGCATGAAGTACCTATTCTAAAATATATTATGGATCACCTAGCTTATGAAGATAGAGGCTTCAAGTTAGATCAATAAGGAACTATTAAACTAGTCTTAATGACTAAATACAAGGGAAATCATTATATTATACTTAAACCACCTGGAGGTGACCCCACATACCTAATTCATGTTCCAATACCAATGACTAGTGATGATGATGCTAACAGTGATGTAATGTCTAATTATAGCATCTATGATGACTTGGATGATATAAACCTATTTAAACCCCATATCATATGCATTATTATCCCTATTTATCAACCTATGCATATACTCTTTACCATCCATAATTGATAGACTAGGAGAGTTAAAAAATGATGAGGCCATATATGACTTTATGGGATTAAGAAGTCATATTCCTCTTAGATTCCACATGAAGGGATTTTTTATTAGATTGGATATTATTGCCTACTTGGAAGAGAGGGTGAAATTTCATATCCAAAAAGAAAAAGAAATCAAACATTGAGGTTTGAAAGTAAAAACCTCTTTGGGTCACATTATGTCTAGGGAAAAAGTAAAGAGAAAGGCAAGAATTTTGGTGAAAACTAGTTTCTAATGCCATTAGATGAGGATGTTCACCCCTCTTCCCATAAAACACAAGAAGTATCTATCCCACAACCTAATCATGGATCAGATATCAGTGCTGAGGAACATCAAATTTTTGTATAGATTATTCAAGAGTGCTTAGAGGTATTCATATCATGGCCAATGTCAGCATTAGGAGATTCTGATTCATCTAATTTAGGTGAATTAGATGAGATAGCCTATTTGGAAGACTTTGTGATCTAGGAATTTTACTCAAGAGAGGATGGTTAGTAAGGTGTTAGTTTCAAAATGAAAACAAAATGAAATAAACACAATAATAGCATAACATCTCTAGGCATAGACACTATGGAGAGCTTAGTTAATAAAATAAAATGACAAACACAACTAAAAAATAAGGAATAAAAAAAAAGAGTTCCTTCACCTTCTTTGGATGCTCCAAATGCCTTTGTAGTGGTGGCTTACTCAACTTGTGCTCATGAAGTTTTTAGTAATGAAATCTTGGCTACCTCCATCTCTCCTTGGTACCTTTAGATTATGGCTTAGCTTGGATTGGAATCAATTTGGCATGGTAAAATTAGTTTCAATAGATTCTTTAAGATATTTGTACATTATAACTTTGCATCAAAATAGCTTAAAAATGATGTTATGAGGCCTCCTATTTATAGATTTTTGGATTCAATTAGAATCAACCTCAACCATCCATCTCAAGACTAAGATGTGTGGTTGAAGATTAATTCAATTTTTGGAATTAAGTTTGTAATTATCCTCATCATGAAATTAGAAGAATGGGAAATTAAGAGGCATGGAAGGCATCATGGAAGGCATTGATGAGGCATGAATCCTGATATTTGTGGCATTTATGGCCTAGGGATGTCTTCCCAAGAAATGAGGTTACTTGATGATGTAGATATTCAATATTCATTTCCAAAATAAATTATTCAACAAGTTTTCATGGAATTTTTTATTAGGCCTTGATTTGGGTTAATTATCTCTTAAGCATGATTAAGCACTTTATACACAAATTACTTAGATTGATCAGAATACCTTGTTATTAGTCCAAAATTTGATTGGATTAGAATTGGAAGTCTACGTCAGATGAATTAAAACCATATTCACATTTAGGATGTTGCCAAAAAAATAACAAAGGCACATGTCTTGTACAATAGGTTTGACAGAAAAGAGCAATCCAGAGTACCCAAGTGTAAAATTGACACTTTGACTCGAAATGATCTGATTAAAGTTAGCTAGACCATAAATTGCATTTCCCCATTTAGGGATACCCTAGCCAAAATTGGCACTTGAATATGTTAGTTTCTCATCATTTAGTGAATTTTAGTGTTTTTAGGCCAAATTATGCATTTTGGGTGGAAATTGGCTAAAAACTTGGTTAGAGGTTATCGATGGCTAGTTTTAGGTGTCTACAATTTGCCCCTATTTGGGAAGGCATTGAAAGATATAAGCATAGTAAAATCTTCTCAAAGAATGAAAAGTTATTATATGCCTATAACTGCAATGATGATAAACTAGCTGTATGATGCCCCTTCGAGGGAATAGTTGGCACAAGTAGGTCGATAAATGGTCCCTCAAAAAGAAGTGAAATGAGGGGACCAAAGAAAGAAAAGATGATGGGGTGAAAACATAATGATAGTGAAAAAGTAGTAAAAATCATTGATAATGTAAGTGGGATGGTGTACAATGGTTTTCCCAAAGGTGGATATAAGTATTATACCTTGATAGTGGTGACATGGTATGATAACACAATGATTTGCTCAAAGATAGTTATAATCATTAAGAAGATGGAGCTACCCCAATTAGGATAGACAAACAAGATAATAACATGCCCCTATATAGGCCAAAAAAGTAAAGTGGTGACAACATAATGATTTTTCCAAAGGAATTTATAACCATTGAGTAATACAAGTGGGACGGTGTGCAATGATTTGCCCATAGGTGGTTATAATCACTGGACCTTGATTATGGTAAACATGATAAACTTGGATGAGGATGATGATAACTTAACATATAGGGTAAAGATTAATTGGAACAACCTACTAGTAGGGAGATGCTTATCTTAACTAATAAAGATTCTTTCATGTTTAATTACTCTATTTGGGATATGATTAGGATGGAATCAGGATGTCGGTGCTGAAGAGATGCCACCATTGCTGAATAGAATTCTTAAAGTTGAGTTTGTTGTAACACATGTCGGTAGGCATCATGATATAACATCATGAGGACTTGGTTGAAATATGCATGAGGATTAACTCACATAATCAAATACTCAATAGAAAACAATGCACCAATGAAATAAAGTATGACGACAATGTAAACATATGAATAGGGATGGATTCAAGTGTAAGTGTTGACAAGAAATCACCTAATGAACACAAAAAAAATAAATCAAGGAAACATGTCTGAAATAAAAAAAACAAACAGACAACTAAGTAGACAAATAAATAAAATAAGCAGAAATAAACAAACAAATAATGTAATAGAAACCCTACGAACATTTTCCCTAGAAAATAGCTGATAACTTAACAAATGAACAAAATGAGGGAATAGAAGAAAAGGAAGGGGGTGGCTGAGCTATCTCCATATGCACTAGGCAAGTGGATGCTACCTAAATAGTTCCATGGATGCAATATCCAATAAAAAACTTTAGGCCAAATGTAGTTCTCCCAAGAAATGAGAAGAATGTGATAACTGATGAACACAAATAGAATGGATGTGATAGAAGAAGAGGAATGGTCTTGAAAAATGGCAAGCATGTGAGAGAAAAAGGCCAAAAATTATGGGGAAACTAAATGATAAGTGATTTTGTTGTAACTTAATAAAGGCTCCCAAAATCCTTAAGGAAAAGAAGTTGTTAATGTTTTGGTTCTTTTCTAATAATTTTTTAAATGTTTTTGTATTTGTTTTGGGGTATCTCAACTCAATCAATAATGATGAGACACTAAATGGTTAAATCTCATAAAATGATGACATCATGGCTTAGGTTAATCGTAAAATAGTGAGAGCATGGTTTAAGTTACTCATAAAATGATGAGAGTGTGGCTTAAGGTGCTAAAAAAATAGTGAGAGTGTGGCTTAGGGTGACTGAGTTGACCTCAATAAGTATTGAGCATTAACTACATATTCCCAGAGTAGGACCTCAAGTCACTGTAGTTTTATCCTTACAATAGAGGAATTCAACTAGTGCAGTAGTCAATTCAAACAAAATAGGCATAGTTGGTAAAAAGACACAATATAGAATAGGAAGTGGTAAGTTGGTACATCAAGGATTAATGTTTCCCCTAGTTTTCCCATAGGCAATTATAACCAGGACATAATGGCATAGATCAATGGTACTAATTTTCCTAAAGGTGGTTATAATTAGTAGGAAGACCAGTGGTAATAAATGACCAATAAATGAAGGATGCAACTACTGAAACTTCTATCACACTATCCAAAATATGCTCTCTATCTGAAGTAATTGAAAGAAATAATAAACTTATTAGATACCCTGATGTTGAAACTCTGTAATAAATGAAAAAAACCAAGGTCAAATGGGCTAGGCTTTAGGACATACTGGGTTGGTAGGTCAAAAAAGGAAAGTGGATATGACAAAGAGGATGAATAAGGATGGTATTTATATAGATAAGAATAGTGGTAAAAGGGCATAACTAAAATGGTCCTTATAGATAATACACCTTAGCATTAAAGCATAGTACCACTTGAGATGAATAATATTCATATGCTCTAGAAGTTCATCACTATTTGATGTGGATAGCTTGTATGCTCTTGATCCATAATTTGTAGTGATGATGAAAGGCCCTATCCAATTTGGTTTGAATTTCCCTTTATACTTCTTTTAGCCATGGTATTATTTTGGTTTTGTCTAAGAATAAGATCACCAAGTTCAAATGTTATATACTTAACACATGAATTATAGTGGCCTTTGATTTAGTTCTGATATGCTTGAAGATTGTTGAGTGCGGCTATGCATTTCTCATTAAGTAGGTCTATCTCTTATAGGTGAGCTACTCTATAATCATGATCATCTAAGACATGCTTGAAAGAGATGCATAGTAAAGGCAATTAGACCTCAATGGGAAGGATGGATTTAGTACCATAAACAAGTGAGTATGGAGTGTCTCTAATGGGGGTATGATGATTGGTATAGTATGCCCAAAGGGCAGGGAATATCTAGAGGTGCCAATCATGACCGGCATCATTGATAATATTTTTGAGAATGTTGACAATGGTTTTGTTACATGCCTTGGATTATACATTACCTTGAGGGTAATATGTTGTATAAAAATGTTGTGTGATGTTATATTTAGTACATAGCTAATCTACATCTTTATTCTTGAATTATCCTCCATTATCAGATATAGTGTTAGAGGGAATACCATAGTGGAAAATGAGATGGTGAAAGATGAATTTATAAATTTTATTTCCAATCACATAAGTGAGGGGTATAACTTCAACCCATTTAGTGAAATACTCAGTAGTGGTAAGGATATGTTTATGGCTATCAGATGAAGTGGGGTTAATCTTCCCAATGAAGTGAAGTCCTTCTGTAGAAAATGGCCATGGTGTCAACATTAGTTTTATATATTTTTAGGGTATGAATCAGATTAGCATGCCATTGACATTTGTCACACTTTTTTACATATGCAGTGGCATCTGCATCCATTATGGGCCAATAATAACCAATACATAAGATATTTTTGGATAGGACTACCCTACTAGAATGGGCTCCACATGCTCCTTCATGAACTTCTCTTAACACTAGCGTAGACTCTGTCGAAGTTAAATAATGAAGCAGAGTTCCATCAAAACTATAGAGATAAAGGGTGGATCTAAATAGAGTATAATGAGCAAAATGATGAGTGGAGGCTTTGGTTTGTTTTTGAGATAAGTTAGATGGTAGAACTTGGTCATGAAGTTAGTTTTAATGGTCTGAGTACCAAATAAAATTAAGACCAAAAATATCACAAATCATGGTAACGGTTTAAGGTTCATGAGCTGGTGCTAACAAATTCTTGATGAGGAACTAATACTCTCTATCTTTATCTATTTTTCAAATCAAAGAGCCAATAGTAGTCATGGCATCTGTAGTTCTGTTACTAGCCCTTGGTATGTACTCAAACTAAATATTGGTAATTTATCACTTAAGAGTGTCGACCATGATTTTATATGGAACCAACTTGTCTTCTTTGGTCTAAAAATGATCTGTGACCTGATTAATGATTAACTAAGAATCACCATAAAATTAGAGATGATATATATTCCAATGCACTACTTATCAAAGTCCTATAACAATTGCTTCATACTTGGCCATGATATTTGTACAAGGAAAGCTAATTCTAAATGATTTAGGGATTAGATCCCCTTATGGTGTAATAAACAATAGGCCTACCCCTGATCCATGTGTATTAAATGAACCATAAAAATATAGTTTTTAAGGTTTCTCCTTAAGGGGTGTGTTAATGACAGTCATGATAGATTCATCAAGAAATTAAAACCTGAGTGGCTGAGTGTTTGTGAGAGGTGCTTCAACAAGTTGATCTATAAGAACTTGTTCTTTTATTACCTTTTGATTGACATAATCTATGTCAAATTAATTGAGAAGCATGATCCATTTATCCATTCTTCCTTGCAAATCTATTTTAGATAGTAGATACTTGAGTGGATCTATTTTTCAAATGACCATGGTCTTATTATTCAACATGTAATGGCACACTTTCTAAGTTATGAAGACCATGGCCAGACAAGCTTTTTCAATAGGTGTATAGTTATGTTCATATGTAACCAAGGTATGACTTAGATAGTATATAGTGTGATCATTTATTTTGTCATCATGTTTAGCCAAGAGTGCCCCCAGAGCATGGTTGGTAGCTGATAGATATAATAGAAATGGATTTCCTGGCATAGAAGGTAATAAAACAAGTGGATTAACAAGATAATCTTTGAGCTATTGAAAATTTGTTTGGTAGTGATCATCCTAGTGAAATACAACTCCCTTCTTCAAAAGGTGTGTAAATAGATGACACTAATATGCTAACTAAGATATGAAGCATTGAATGGACTAGATCTTACCCTATAAACTATGGAGTTGCTTCAAATTGGTTAGTGGTAGCATCTTGGTTATAACATGGAATTTAACTAGATCGAATTTAATACCTCTATGAGACATGTTGAAGTCAAGTAATTTGCCTGAAGTTACACTAAAAACACATTTATTTGGATTTAATCTGATTTTGTTCTCTCATAATCTTTCAAATATCTTATGCAGCACTACTAGATGGTCAGCCCTAGTTTTAGATTTTCCTAATATGTCATCGACATAGTCTTCAACAATATCATACATCATATAATGTAATATGATAGTCATGGCCCTTTAATATGTATCTCCAACATTCTTAAGGCCAAATGGCATTACTTGATAACAAAATGTTCCCTATGGAGTGGTGAACACTATTTTATATTAGTTTTCCAATGTTATTCTAATCTGGTTATATCCTAAAAATCAATCCATGAGTGAAATCATTTCATAACTAGCCATGTAATCGATGATCATGTCGATATTAGGTAAGGGAAAATCATCTTAGGACAAGATTTTTTGATGTCATGAAAATCAGTACAAATTCTAATCCCTTCAAGCTTTTTACTAACAGGTACAACATTAGAGATCCATTCAAAGTAGTAAATGGATCGATATATCTTGCTTCGAAGATTTTTTCCAACTCTTTCTTTACCAATATAGTAATGTGAGGATGCATCTTACATAACTTTTGTTTTACTGGTTTAGCATCGCGATTAACCACAAGGTGGTGTAGAACCAAGGTGGGATCTAAACCTAGCATGTTAGAATAGGCCTATATAAAAATATCCACAAACTCTCTCAATAGAGTTATAAAGACGTCATGTTCCTCCTTATTGAGGGATGTACCTAATTTTATCCATTTCAAGTCTAATGGAGTCCTGATATTTACCTCTATTGTATCTTTAACTAGAAGGGTCAAACTGTCTTCTAGGATAATAGGAAATGACTTGAAATGTTGGATTATGTTAGTGTCTTCCATTAATACTTGCTCTTCAACTTCTCTTAGGCATGATGAATTTGAGTCTCCTAATGAGAAATCTAGCCATGTAACAAAAATAATCAAAAATTCTTGGAGAATTTGATTAAATACTTGTTGTTTCTAAAAAATGAACTCAGATCCATAGGTAAGCTCATCATTGGTTGTCTCTTGGTTTAAATTTGAAGAATAATGAACACCCATATCTAATGGCACCTAAGATAGGTTTTCAACACTAGACTAGCCTTTATCTTTACTTTTTCCTTGGTCAAAAAGCACGTTAAAGAGGTTTTCACTTTAGGACCTCAATGTTTTACTTATTTATTTTTGGCTAAGGGTGTTCACTCGCTTTCCAAAATAGGCTACAGGATTCAGTGTGATTGAGAACCCTAATTTGTGATCTCCCAATGGAACATTGTCTCTAAGGCCTAACAAATCATAGAATGCCTCATCATTATGGAAATCAGCAATCGATATACTAGATTCTTGTTGGTCCCAATCTATCAATTGGTGATAATATAATGGCAATGGATTGTGATGAATGGATAGGGTAAGGGTATAAATGGAATTTATATCAAATAGGTTGGTTTTAGCTATGAATAAATGGAATTTCTATCAAATAGGTTGGTTTTAGCTAGGTAATCAAAGGTAAGGCTATGATCAGACTCTACTTCACTATTGACATCATCATCACTAGTTACTAGTGATGGAGTTTGAATAAGATATGTGGGGTCACCCCTAGGTAGTTTAAATCCAAGTCCATAAGGTCTTTCATACTTAGTCATGGAAATTATCTTGATGGTTCCTTGTTGATTTGTTTTGAGGCCTCTTCTTTCATATTTTTGATTCTCCATGATCCTATTGGGAATAAGATATTTTGCATTTTTATAACAATCATCTTGGTTGTCATTATATAACCATGAGTCATCCCCTTCAAGAGGATTAGGTCCTAGGTTAGATGTTGGTACAAATTTGATAGGTTCCTTATCTTTGTTCTTTTGTTGCCAATGCATATGTGGGATGACTTTAGGTCACCCAAAGGTTTTCAAATTTTGAGAAAGATTGGCAATATGAAATTATCATGATTCATATACTCTCGTAGTCCATATTTGAAATGGTGAAATGATTGGAAGATTTGAGAGGCAGCATATGGGAAAGGGAATCCAAGGTATTAGGATCTATGTAATTATCTAGTGAAGGATCAATAAGTATGACCTTTCCTTTATCTTTTTTGTATCTTGGATTCATATCATACTGATAATTATAGATTTGAAATGCGGCCTCAAGATACTTGCAGTGTTCATATGGGTGTAAATATCATGGAATATTCATTTCCATCCCTAAGTGGGAAAACTTAATACCTTGGTGTAGTGTTGATAGGACTACATGAATTTCATGTAACCAAGGCCTACCTAGAAGCATGTTGTATGATAACTCAAGATCCAACACATGATAAAGTGTATCATGGGTTAAAGGCCCAATGATAACTAGAAAACTAATGGTGCCCTATGACTCTCTATCCTAATTATCATAATCTTTGATAGTTATTGTTTTTGGTTGGAGATCTACCATTATGTACCCAAGAAGCTTTGATGATTTTTAAAGACACTATATTGAGGCCAGATCCATTGTCGATAAGGACACATTCCAGTTTATGCCATCTAAGACAAACTAATATATAAAATGGGTTACTATGGAGTGGACCAAGAGAAGACATATCACCTTGGTTTAATGTGACTTATTGGGATAGAACTAAGTGTCCAACCAAATCTTGAAATTTATCAGGGGATATGTCATTAGCAATAGTGCATTGGGTCAAAAACTCATTCAAGATGTTATTATGGATTATTGATGTTCGTAGCAAATCTAAAATATAAATTTGTGTTAGTGTCTTCTATAATTGTTCCACAATATCAAACTTCTTATCTTGGTCAGTAGTGAATGGTTTATTCTTAGGCTAAATGGTTGGTTGGATGACAGACAAAGTGGCAGATGGTTATGGGCCTGGGATAGTAATCTTTGACCTCTGAGTTGTGATTGCACAATCAAGATTAAATACTAGATCGGTATTGCTAATTGATGTTGGAAATGGTATGGGACTAGACAAGACAAGTCTCAGTTTCCAGTGTACTTTCATGTGATCACATAGTAAGAATGAGTTATCACTATAATATCCAAAAGGGGAAGTCCTAGTTTGTTAGTTTGCTTGTATGCACTCCCAGGTCAAATAAATATTATCCATGTGATTTGGCTGAATGTTGTTGTTTATCAATGGTCTATACTGGTTAGTGTTTGGTCTAAGATTAATGGAGATGGTATTAACGCTACCCCCTGTAATATGGCCTACAACCCTATTGTAGTCATTTGAAACTACATGGTAGGTTTGTTGGTTATTACCGTTATGACCTTGGTTTTATTTATTATTCTATCATTGTGGGTTCTGTTACTAATTTTGTTGATTTTTCTCATCTAGCCTTTGATTTTTATATTGTTGATTTTGTTGTTGCATTGGCCACTATTCTTGTTGTTGATTATTTTGCTGATGTTGATTGTTATGTCTAGGAAAGGGGTTTTGATAGATCCCAAGAATTTGATTATAAGTGGAAGAACCATTATCCAATTTTATCTCCCCATACTCTAACATATTCTAAATTAAATGCTTGATTTAGACACATCTTCATAGATTATGCCTGTTAACCCGATGATAGTCATAGAATTCATTTTCATGGTACCAATCAAGATAAGGAATGCCCTATGAATAATGATTTGGTATAGGCCAAGTAATTAGATTAGCAATACTAAGCTTATGAAATACAAATTAATAGGTTCTCACAAGTCACTAAAAACATGATGTGTAGGCACAGTTATTCTAGAAGGAGGGGTTTACAATGGTAACGGCTATTGTATTTTTTGTGTAGGTCTTGGTTGTTGTGTTTGAGGCATCAGTTGGAGAGGTTACTAGATAGGAATAATCTAAAAAGGTGGTGCAGATGATGTCTTCATAGTTTGGACATGATGAGATTTGGTTACTCCATTTCACATAATATTCCTATTGTGGTTGAATTGCTTCAATTTTTCATGGGTACTGGCCTATGCCAATTATGATGCTTGCACTTGGATGGGATGTTGGTCATTTCCCTAATTGATACCTTTATTTTGATTAGTTGAATTAATCTTGATGACTCCTTTATTGATGAGCACCCTCTTGATCAACAAACCTTTATCAATAATCTCTTTGAACGTATGTGCATATTGTAGTTTTAGATGATAGGTTATCTCACTATGCAAATTTTTGGTAAACATAGCGGATAATTATTTATATGGTAAACTATGGGTGAAATGGATTTCAAGGGATCTCCATTGCTGTAAATAACTTGCAAAACTCTCCCCAATTTTTTGCTTTAATTGTGTCAAGTCTGCTAATGAAATCTCATGCTCGAGATTATAGGAAAAGTGCTAGACAAATTTATCAAAAAGATCATCAAATTCCATTACTGAATTCTTGGGAAACTTCAAAAACCACTCCAAGTCTTATCTAGCCAAGCTCCTTAGAAAAAAACAATAAAAGGTATATGTCGTTATATGCGACTGGTTGACATGCAACAAAGAATTTGGTCAAATGAGCCTTAGGGTCACCTTTCCCTTTGTATTTATCAAATTTAGGTGGTTCATATCCTAGAGGAAATGGTATCTAAAAATAATAAATATTGAATGGATAGGAACATACATCATTCAATTTGAACTTTTTAGTTTGTTTACTAGCTTAAATGGTAGTAATTGCATCCTTCATTTTCTACAATTCTTGGGATAGGAAACTGGATGTAATATTAGTTTGAGGGAGAATTTGGGTTTGGATAGATGGTTGGGAGGTCACTAGTGGGACACTTTGACCAGGGTACAATGGAGATACCTATTGGGGTATATTGGCTGGGTTAGAGAATGGACCAAGAATATGCATATGTAGATTAGGATGTACATGACATTACACATTTGGTTATGGGATGTTCTGGTTTAGGTTGGTGATAAAGGTTTGAATTGAGGGATTTTTTGGTTGGGATGGAAGGATATAGCTATATTATGCCTATTGTGGTTGAAAAGGGAAATGCTACTGAATAATCAAACCTTACTATTGAATGGGAACTTGTGTACCAAGACCCTATCTCTAGATTTGTGGCACATTTTAAACTAATGGTTGTCTATTAGGTACCTAAGAAACATGGCAACCTCCTTGTTGCATGAATCCCTATGAGGAAGTGAAATTAGGTTGTAGATTTGACATTTTTCATTGACCAATATTTTCACATTGTTAACTAGTCATTGCTTGGTTTTGGATTGGTATATTAGTCTATGAATGAAGAGGTATGTTTGTCAGTACCTAGCGAGGTAGAACATTAATTGCCTTTGATTAAGATGGTAATGTATTTTTCTTCTATTGCACTGATATACTAGGTTGTGTCTATTGTTATGGAATACTACTTGCTACCTGTTGAGGGGGAGTAGGATTTGTCACATTTTGTCATTGAGATGTGACATTGGCCATTGTTTGATTACCTAACCCCATAGGTTGTACACTTGAAGAAGTAGTTGGTTGAGGCTAGGGTGTAGAAACTCATATTATTTGGTATGATAATCTACTCATGGGATTAACTATGGCACATGTTGTTGGCTAGTTGTTTATGTATTAATACCACTTTGATCCAGGTTGGACACTATTTGCACATTGTCTACTACATTTAGCCCATTATTCTATGTAAAGGCTAAAGAAAACTTCTTCAATAATAGGCATATGCATCAAGTTATCTATCAAAGTGGTTTGTATGAATGTGTCAAAAATTATATTCTCTTGTCCAATTAATTATATCAACACTCCTATTGAAGGTACTAGGTCAATGAAAGGCTTACTTACCATGTTCATCTGATTGAAATCATGTGCTAAATTTAGGTAGGTTTGATATGTTATTTGCATTTGGTTAAAGTGTTATTCCATGATGTTTTTTCCTTGATCAGATATATTAGAATCTTGGTATGGTGTTTGGACTAGAGCCATAGGATTTATAGAAGAAGCCTATTGATCATAAATGATATGGTGGGGCACTCTTAATAGACTTGGTAAATTTTCATGGGGGAATTCTACCAGAAAAATGGCCCCTACCTCGATGGATCTCACTAAAATTTCATCCTTGTTTTCTAACAAATGTCGCTCAAACAAAAATAGATGATACATGGAAAACATATTAGTAAAATATGACTGTTGGAGAACTGGCTCGTCCACCGTCGGTATTATAGCTAGGTATAGCACAATTTGCTCTTGGTCCTATTCTATGTAAGGTAGTGTGTTAACTAAATAATTAGCCAATGGATCTTGGCTTTGCTCCCCTAATTGAGTATTATAAGAGGGATAAGAATCCATCTCATAAGAAACACTATTCACATAGGGGTCTCGCACCATTTCTTATTGTGCAACTACATTACTAATCCCTAGATTATACATGAGTCCACTACGAGTGTAATAATACATGTTGGGATTCATAGTCAATGTTTTATGATATAAGGTCAAGGATTTCTACAAACTCTAAAAAGGACAATGTCTAAAACAAACAATGTTCCAACTTGGTCTAGATTTGTCAAAAGGATCAACAGGTTTATATAAAGGTTTGTGAGGAAACAAGCTAGCATGAAGTATCTAATGTTTCACTATTCACACAAAGATAAGAAAGTAAATGGACCTAAAATCAAAACACCAAACTTTAAGGTCAAAGTGTTTCAAATCAGTCTAATCTATGAATTTAAAAGTTACTAGGTCTTTTGGCCAAATGTGGCATCAAAAGGTAGGCATAAATAAGGCATGTGTTAGGACTCTTGTCCAAATGATGTCAAAAGCTAGACTTTGAAAATAAATGAAAGTTTTAATCTAATAGATTTGAAACACTTATAACAAACACTAAGCATTGGATTATTGGACATGAACTTGATCAACTAGGTATAAGGTATGAAACAAAAGGTACTTTAGGAATAGTTATATTTCTCACAAAAAATGGTATAAAACTTTGTTATTTTGACAAACAAGCTATACAAAGGTGATCAGTATAACTATTTTTTAGAAAAAGGATCACAAAAGTACACTTGGATTGGCTTGATTTTATAGGAATAAATTTAGAACTCTATGTAAGAGGATCTATGAAATAATTTTTGAAATGTTTTGGGTAGTGTAATGATGCTATACTACCTAAAAAGGTGTGATAAAAAGGTTTATTTCAAAAACTCTCTAAGGTAAAGATGTTTTCATACAATATTGACAACATGACACTACCTTTTTTGACTCAAAATGTTGTGGTGTATAGACTCAAAGTGCAAGTGTTTAGCACAAAATGGATTAAGTATATTAAGTGATGACAATGATTATGATTCTTAAATGGCCTTAAACCCAAATTTGAAATTAAACCTAATTTCTCTCAGGTTTAGTGCAAATGGCAAACCCACTTAACACATCAACCCTATGAACTTGTAAAGGTGTAATTCCAAATTTATATTATACGCGAATGACATAAACAACTTTGGTAAAGGTCTAGACTCAATTGGGTAGCATAATTATGCCAAAGTGGATGATATGACTCTCAAGCTTTTGATGAACTTTTGAACAAGTAAAATTGATGATCTCACGTGAGCAACATAATGCCTCTTTATTCAAAGGAAAATTTGGACTATGTGTTTGGTTTGGATTGTTTGTTTACACCAATTTTTAACTCCAAATAATACTTTAAACTAGGACAAGACCAACTAATTAATTGTTCTTAGATCCTAAACTAACAAGGTTGCTTGGTATTATTGAAATCCATCAATATACATCATTTGAGAGGATTTTAAGTGTTCATCTAAAAGTAAATGTGCATTATACAGTAGGGTTTTCACACCCCCTTCCTTCTCTCAAATGATAATACTACGACATGGACCTTGAGGCACACCTTGCACCAATAATACTTCTATGGCAAGTGGGTCTAAGATCTAACAAGTTTTTGAATGATCTAGGGGAATCAATTGCATAATGACTTTCACACCACAAAATGCAAAATAAAAGTATGGATTTTGAGTCTGTATCACTTGTCTTGTTGCAAAAAGGCCTATTTCTTTTTTCAACCACTACATCCTATTGTTTGATCAATGTAGTGCGATGTCTAAAGTGCCACTATGTCCCATGTACAAATCCAAAGGAGCCAAATGAAGTCAATGTAGGGAGATGAAACCCCTGGTCAAATCGTCCCTAAAGAACTTGTGGGAGGTGATGAAGTCCCCTTCACAATCCAAGATGCATAAAAATAAAGAAATCATGAAAGTAGAAAGACTTTAGGGTCATTTTCAAGATCACCCAGAATTTGACAAGTTTTTAGGGAGTGTTTTAGATGACTTTCTTTCTAAGCCTTGGACTAGGCTCCTTACAATAGGAATAACACTTTTGATTCCAAGGGTTCCCTACAGGGGATAAATAGAAGAGCATACACACAACATTCCTCTTTTTTCCAAAGAAAAATTTGATTAAACAACTATTGTGAATAAAAATTAACAAGCGTGTTCAATTTTATACCCAAATGAAAAGTTTGGTGGTGTTCATTTGACCCCTTGGTATTAGTTGTAAATTTTGAAAACATTCACCAAAAACATCTAAATTCTTTATTAAATACCCAGAACAAGATTCCTAATTAATTTTTAAGCATGAAAAGGTGATTTAAACATGTTTTGAACAAATATCAAGCTTGGTCCTTTAGAAAAATTATTAGCATGTCCTTTATCTTTGAAGCTCTTTTTAGCTTGGAACAATGAATTTTGAAAAAGTAGCTCTTGGGTCTATGTTTTTGGAAAAACATAGTGACTAATGTTAGTTATTACCACCAACATAGATTAATCTAGCTAACTAAGATTTAACCAATGTTAGTTTTGCTTATCAATGTCAGTTAAGATAGGTAACCAATGTTAGTTTTGCTAATCAATGTTGGTTAAGATAGGTAGCCAATGTCAGTATTACTTGTTGACATCAGTTACTATGTGAAACTATGGTAAACAAAACTGACAAAATAAAGTTAGAAAATCAATTTGTAAGAGTTTTAAAGGCTCAAATAAATATTTTAGATTTGCAAAATGATCTCCTTCATGTGTAGGATGTGTTTAGTCCCACTGAGTGTGCCATTATGTGATCTATGAATATGACTCAAGAGAGGATGGTTAGTATGGTGTTAGTTTCAAAATAAAGACAAAATGAAATAAACACACTAATAGCATAACATTTGTAGGCCTAGACACTAGGGAGAGCTTAGTTAACAAAATTAAATGATAAACACAACTAAAAATCAAAGAATGAAAACATAAGATTTCCTTCACCTTCCTTAGATACTCCAAATTCCTTTGTAGTGGTGGCTTGGTTGGCTTGTGCTCATGAAGTCTTTGACAATGGAAGCTTGGCTACCTCCATCTCTCATTGGCACCTTTGGCTTGTAGCTTGTCTTGGCTTGGAATTAATTTGGCATGGTAACACTAGTTGTAATGGCTTCTTAAGAATATTTATGCATTATAAATTTGCACCAAAATAGCTTAAAATGATGTTGTAAGGCCTCCTATTTATAGATTTTTGGATTTGATCAGAATCAACCTCAACCATCCATCTCAAGATTGAGATGTGTGGTTGAAGATTAATTCAATTTTTAGAATTAAGTTTTTAATTATCCTCATCATGAAATTGGAAGAAGGGGAAATTAAGAGGCTTAGAGGGCATCATGGAAGGCATTGATGAGGCATGGGAGGCATGAATCTTGATATTTATGGCATTTATGGCCTAAGGATGTCTTCCTAAGAAATGAGGTCACTTGATGATGTAGATATTCAATATTCATTTCCAAAACAAATTACTCAACAAGTTTCCATGGAATTTTTTTATTAGGCCTTGATTTGGGTTAATTAGCTTTTAAGCATGATTAAGCACTTTATGCACAAATTACTCAAATTGATCAATATGCCTTAATATTGGTCTAAAATTTGACTAGATTAGAATTGGAAGTCCACATCAGATGCATTGGAATCATATTCCCATTTATGATGTTGCCAACAATAAATAACAAAGGCACATGTCTCATGAAAGAGGTTTGATAGAAAAGAGCAATCCAGAGCACCTAGGTGTAAAATTGACATTTTGACTTGAAATGATCTGATCAAAGTTAGCTAGCCCATAGATTGCATTACCCCATTTAGGGACACCCTAGCCAAAATCAGCACTTGAATATGTCAGTTTCACATCATTTAGTGTGTTTTAGTGTTTTTAGGCCAAATTGTGCATTTTGGGTGGAAATTAGCCAATAGCCTAGTTGGAGGTTATCGATGGCCAGTTTTAGGTGTCTACAAACTTTACCATTGCCAATCAGTTCAAATCCTTGTCAACTATTCTAGATGATGGTTATACACTTTTAATAGAGGATACTTCAGAGGTAAATATTGGGACTCTAGAGGACCTAAAGTGGATTAAACTAGGTGCATCCCTCACTGAGGAATAACATGAAGTTTTTACATCCCTTTTAAAGTAATTTGTTGATATATTTACATGGGCCTATTTAAACACACCAGGTTTAGACCTTGCCTTGGTTTTACACCATCTCATTATACATCTTGATTCCAAACTTATTAAATAAAAGTTATCTAATATTTATCCTTGTATTATTGTATTAGTTAAGAAAGATTTAGAAAAATTCCTAGACATGAAATGCATTAGGCCAATTGACTATTTAGAATGAATATCAAACATTGTGCCAGTAATTAAAAATCCAAAAATAATTTGAATCTACACTAATTTTAGAGATATCAACAAATTTTTCCCAAAAGATGAATTTCATCTACCTAATATTGACATGATAATTGACTCAACGATTAGATATGAAATTGTTAAGCATGAAATATAATGATAGGGGGGTGAATCAGTAAATTATATATCTTTTACTTAATCTGATTTATTTTCTTTAACCACTTAATGACACATTCAAGATATGCAATAAAACTAAAACAATAACATTCACCACACAAGAGAGAGAGAGAGAGAGAGAGAGAGAGAGAGAGAGAGAGAGAGAGAGAGAGAGAGAGAGAGAGAGAGAGAGAGAGAGAGAGAGAGAGACCATATTTTTATGTGGAAACCCAAAGTGGAAAAAACCATAGAGAACAATCTCAAGTATATGAATGAGCACCAAATCAAATTTTAAAGTTCACAAGCACCAACTTTCAAGAACACAAACCCCTTGCAAATATTTGTGAGCACCAACCCATAGGAGCACCAAATCCTCTTGTGTATAAAACACAACTATCTCTTAATGTTGCTTACTCAACAAATGATAAAACTCTACAATATCTCTTGCTTTTCTCTCCTCTTATATAAAACAATTACAAAACCATACACTCTCTTGCATATTACAAATGGCTTCTCAAGCCTTTATTTATAGCTTTCCAAATGAACTTTGGCATTCACCCTTTGTGACCCTTCAATCCTCATGGAAAATGGTGCCAACCTTGCATGACCCTTCGTATCCTTGCATTTGAAAAGTCACATGGTGACCCTTCATAAGCAAATGCATCATTTCCTCTTTTGTCTTTATCTTCATGACCTTTCAAATTATTTAAGATGAATCTTCATGAAAAAATGTGGCATACCCTCTTTTGTCTTCACTTGGTGACTCTTGAAATCCCTCAAGATGACTCTTCATGGGAAAATGCATCCCATTCCTCTTTTGTCTTTACACCATGACTCTTTGACTTCTCCATGGGCCCTCTTTTGAATTTTATACAACCAAAAATATATTCTTTAATATTAAATAAATATCAAAACACATTAGCCAATATATGAATATTAAAAACACCATTAAAAGCTATTTGGCCTTTATCACCAATAATACAAGACCTTTGACATCAATGAAAATATTTCCAATAAAAATGATCTCTTTAATGGATGTATTTTTAAGGTACAATTAGATCAAGATAACACCAAAAGATCAACATACTATATTATTGAACACTCCATGGGTAATATTTTATTATTAAGTAATGACGTTTAGGCTTAAAAATGATGGAGCCACTTACCAAAGATCTATGATAGTGATTTTTCATGACATGATGCATGGAATTATTAAGAACTATGTCAATGATATTTTGAGTGAATCAAAGACCCATGTTGATCACCCAGCCATGCTATGGAGAATATTTTAGAGGATTCATGAGTACAACATTGGGCTTAATCTAAAGAAATTTATATTCAACATCACTTATGAAAACTATTAGGTTTTATTGTCTCTTACCAAAGTCTGTGAAATTATAGAAATTACACCACCATCTACCTTGAATTAGATCCATAGTTTTTAGGTCAAGATTTAATCTATCAAACACTTCATCTCAAAATTAGATTATAAATTAAATCTATTTACACACTTGCTAAAGAAAGGTGTCACATTTTCCTAAAATGAAGAGTGTAAACAAACATTTAGTCACCTTAAAGAGTATATTTCCAACCCACTTGTTTTGTTTCCATTAATGTCAAACAAGCCATTACTTCTTTGCCTATCAACAACCTAGAATGCCCTGTGGTCACTTTTGGCACAACATAAAAAATAAGGAAAGGAATATGTCATGTAATATATGAGTAGAACATTAGTTGCATATAAACATAATTATACGTCAATTGAAAAATCCTATTTATCCATGATGCTCATATCCCAAAATTTATGTCATTATATGCTAAAAAACAAGACCATTATTATTGCCAAAGTAGATCCACTCAAGTATCTATTTTCCAAATCAGCTTTATAGGGTTATATGGAAAAATAGATTATTCTATTGAGTGATTTTGAAATTAAATGCATTAACCATAAAGACATTAAGGGGAAAGTACTCATATATCATCTTGCTAAATCTCCTCTTCAATAACTCAACCCCTTACATTTGGATTTACAGATGAGAACATCATGATCATTGAAGAATCAGATACACCTGATTTTTCATGACATGATGCACAACATTATTGAGGACTATGTCAATGATATTTTGGGTAAATCAAAGACCTGTACTAATCATCCAACCATGCTATGGAGAATATTTGAGAGACTTCATGAGTAAAACATCAAGCTTAATCTGAATAAATGTGTATTCAACATCACTTATAGAAATTGTTAGGTTTCATTGTCTCTCACCAATGTTTGTGTAATTATAGAAATTCCACCACCATCTACCTTGAATTAGATCCATATTTTGTAGGGTAAGATTCAATCTATCATAAAATTCATCTCAAAATTAGTTTATAAATACCATCCATTTACAAACATATTGAAGAAAGGTGTCACATTTTCCTAGAATAAAGAGTGTAAACAAACATTCAATCACCTTAAATATTATATTTCCAACCCACAAATTTTATTTCCATCAATGTCAAACAAACCATTACTTCTTTACCTATCAATAACCTAAAATGCCCTGGGGTCACTTTTAGTACAACACAAAAAATAAGGAAAGGAACATGTCATGTATTATCTGAGTAGAACATTGGCTACATATAAACATAACTATACATCAATTGAAAAATCCTATTTAACCATGGTGTTAATATCCCAAAAGTTATGTCATTATATGCTAAACAACAAGACCATTTTTATTTCCAAAGTAGATCCACTCAAGTATTTACTTTTCAAATCAGCTCTACAAGGTTGTATGGCAAAATGGATTATGCTATTAAGTGAGTTTGAAATTGAATACATTAACCAAAAAGACATTAAAGGGAAAGTACTCATAGATCAAATTATTGAATCTCCTCTTTAATAAACTCAACCCCTTACATTCATATTTATAGATAAGGCCATCATGACTGTTGAAGAAGTAGATTCACCTCCTAAGGCTAAATAATGGATTATGTAATTTGATGGATCATTCAAAAATCATAGATCAGGGCTATAATATTATTTTTTAAACCAAGAGGATCTCATTCCCAAGTCCTTTTGTATTATATTTCCTTGTACCAGTAACATGGTCAAGTATGAAGCACTCATTATAGGGATTCATCAAGCAATATAGTGTAACATTCAACATTTACTAGTATATGGTGATTCTTAGTTAATCATCAATTAGGTCACATATCAGTATCAAACCAAGGATGGGAATTTGGTACCCTATAAATACATGGTTAATATTTTCAAACAAAAAATTTATAACATATAATTTAAAATAATGCCTTGGGCCAATAATAGATAAATGGATGATATGTCCTCTATTAGTTCCATGATCTAGATCACTAATAGAGTTAGGGATTACCGATTTCTTATTGAACATCGATTAGTACCAACACATGAAACATTATCCAATAAGATCGTTTATGAAATTATTAGTCCCACATCTCCATGGTATTCTAATATATACACATACCTTCAAGACCAAACCATGCCTCTAGATTTATCATATAAAAAACAAAAAACCTTCATCCATAAAGCCTCTCACTATACCCTACTTGGACCAACCTTGTATCATAGAAGATATGATGGAAATTTACTTCATTATTTTGTTGGAATAAAAATGACAGAGAGGGGGGGGGGGTGAATCAATCTTCAAAAACTTTCTTAAAAATATCACTTAAACAATCATGAATCATTAAATCAAGCATATAGATCTTGTAAGCATAAACACCTATCCACATAAGTATGAAACACAAGAACACATCACATATGTTGGAAGCCCTCAAGGGAAAGAAAACCCACTGATATATTTAAATTAACTACATTAATATAATATGAACATCAAATTTATTGAAACACCAACTCCACATGGAGCACCAACCCCAATTAGCTAATCACCAACTTAGTTAGGCTTTAAAAAGCACCAACTTGCAATGAAGAACCAACCCCATAAATGAATCAACACCGACTCAGACACATGATTTATTTAATCACATATAAATTAACTTGTTTCTCATCTAACTGATGATGAAAACCTCTTTATCTCTTCACATTCTTATCCCTTGTAAACTGCCTTCTAGGCTTTTTCCCTCAACTAGCCCTCTTCTTGACTTGACTAGGTCATATGAACTTGATTTTCATATACAAAACCTTTGTAAAATATTCATCATAGTTTATATATAATATTTATATTGTATAAAATACCTCCTTTTTCTTACCATTCCTCTATTTCATTCACTTATCTTATTCCCACTCTAATAGGCCTAAAACTACCTTGTATATATACAAGCCTCTTGCTCATATACTTCTTAGTCATAAAAATATGCTTAAATTATTAGGTCATCCAATAAATAGATATTATTACATATAATAAACATTAATAAAATGTAATTTGAGTCCATTTACCTTCAACATGCCTTAATTAGGCCTTATTTCCTCTTTAGGTCTCATGGAGACCTAATCCCATTAAGTCTACTTTAGGACACATTACACTTTGCCTTCATTAGAACACATTAAAACACCTAAAAATTTAATATAATATAATATTCCACTTATATAGACCATTTATAATCTCATTTATGTTCCATGACATCTTTTAGGTCCAATCACCACTTGAAGCACACCATTTGTATTTTTCACAATTAACCTTGTGCATACCCAGAAAGTATGTCTTGAATAACTAAAGCATAAACACAATTTTTACAAATAACCATAAAAATAAATCACATATTATTAAACATAATCACCTAATATTCATATCAAACTTAATTATATACTTCAACTCAGGGTATATAGGTTCAAACTCTTCTTAGTAAAGTACTCAATCTAAACTGTCAACTAACTTCAAAATATAGTCATGGAAACTCAAAATTATAACACCTAAAATAAAATAATCCAGGACTTAAAATGTATGAAAATTATTATAAAAAATCCTTATGAAAACTTGTAACAAATATATCATTAGATATAATGGCAACTATTGGTGTTGCAGACCCATTTGTTGACCTTCTCTCTCACAAACCTAACTCAATTGACAAGCCATTTTGATGTCAACATTTTCAATAATTTCATTAAAAACCAAAAATTATAAAAAGAATGAATAGAAAATATGTCCCAAGAAACAACATCATGTGCATTATATATGTCAACTCAGGGCATAGATCCTCAAACTTATCATTTCAACTTGCTTACCTAGAACTACCAATTTGCCTTAAAGCACAATCATGGTGATAATGATCTTTAACACATATAGATATATTAAATGAATTAAAATTAATTTATATGATAGTATTAAATAATTATACCAATAGTAGATATAAATAGATATAAATATAATATTTTCAAATGGAAATATTCATCTTGTAGACCAATCTCATGACCTCATTGTACATAGACCTTATTGAGCTAGACAAGTCAATCTTGTGAGCAACTTAAGTTATATGCAATGATATAAAAAACATATATACAACATAAACATGTATTACATGTCTTAATATACTTTTATTCATCTCTATCCCATTATAACACATTCATAATGAACTTCTCACTACTGTCTGGGTTTTTCATTGTTTCTATCATTAGGCTTGCTAGTGACTGGTAAACTTGGATGGCCAGTTTAACACACTTTGTTAGGAACCCCACGGAAGCACAATTGATTACCATATACAAGCAACTTAAGATGCAGAATTAACTAGAAGTAACAAGTAACTAGAAACCAGAAACAACACAGAATATGAGAGACAATACACAACTTGTATTAATACTCATCCAAAAAAGAATACAATAAAGAAGATGCCACTTCTTCTTCACACCTCTCAGAGGCTTCCCACACCTCAAGTGTATAGTAATTATTTTCTCAAAGCTCTCTCTCTTACGGTCCCAACACAAAACTCAAACACAGAGTTAGTGTTCACCTCCAACCAGTCAGTATCCACTACTACCAGTACACCAGTGCTCCACGCACTCCACAAATGCTCCATGCACTCCAAGTAGATCTCCCAAGAACTACAACAACTTACAACCCAAATGATCTTACTTATGGAAGGAACTACCTTGCCTTCCTCTTTGCTCTCTTTCTGAGTACACACCATACTCCAAGTAGATCCTACCTAATCTTGCTCCCTGTTGTGTTGTTGTCCTCCCTGATCTTGCACCCCTGCAAATCAATCTGGTTCTACACACCTGCAAACCTGGATCATGCACACACATACACCTACAGATCAATGATCTTACTTACCATGCAGATCTCCTAACGTAGCCATGCACACCTGCTGACCAAAATCATACATACTTGGCACTGTGGCACTAGGAGGAACACAGCATGCTCTCTTCACACACAGAAGGAGCTTATTTTGATCTCTTACTCTCTAGCACACTTTACAATATAGCCCATGAGTCTATTATATAGATCTCATGCAAAAAATAATTAGACATCTAATTACAATAATTAGATCCATAGCTCAAGACTAAAATTAGCCTTCTTCATGCAAACAACTGGTTCATTAACAAATTGTCCATAACACTCGCAGTTCCAATCTGCACAGGTGACCGACGTCAGTCCCTGTCTACCTAGAGATGACCGACGTCAACAAAATACTACCGATGTCGGTTGCCTTCCTATCTACCCCTGACCAACGTTAGTTGGCCTGACTGACGTTGGTGATTGTGACACTTAGCACCCTCCTTCCTTGTTTACATCAGTGAAGCTTTTAGCTCCACAACCTAACAATCTCCCACTTGGAGATAAATAGTTGCACTGTACCTGTACCTGTACCCCGTCTAATCTATTTCCTAGCTTGTATCCCTCTTCAAGATCAATCTTGAAGACCAACCACCACAAATCCTATGGTGCACCTCCTGTCATCCGAGTAACCTGCCACATCCGAACCTACAAACCCATGTAGTGAAGTCCTGACCCTGCATAGCATGTATACCTACTGCTGGTCCCTCTCAAATACTTGAGAACCCACTTCCTCGAATTGGCTCCTAACTCTCTGACAACACCCACTACTTGGGTAAACTCAGGTCTATACCAGACCTCATGTGATTTTAGACACTAAACTATTCATCCCTTGGTGTGCTCTGGTTCTGCATCTTGTGTATTGAACCTCGCCAACACCTAATTCACATCAGCTCCCACTAGAGACAAAATCAACCTGTGATCTTCCATGTCTCTCATGCCAAAGAATTTCACTGCACCAAATTCCTCATGACATGCCACTGAACTAACCTTACCCTTAGCTCAAAAAAACCCTATATGTCTGAACCTGCTAGCTAGCATACCATCCACATACAGTAACAGGATAATGTTGCAATCATCATCCACCTGGTAAGACAAACACAATGGTTACACTGACATTGACTAAAGCCCTGCTTTGTCATCAACCTATCAAAACTTGTACCACTGTCCTGCAACTTCCTTAAGACCATATGACCTAGCCTTTCATCTCATGTGTCCATTCTCTCTATTCTTTAACCAAGGTATCCATTCATTTCAGTGCTTTCATACCAGCTGGCAACCCTACCAAATCTCCCATTTGGTCTTGCATCCTGTTCATGCCATGCTCCCAATGTTTCCTAGATCCTTCTTGATCTACAGTGAGCAACGAGTATAAAGAAGAGGAACAACAAATTTGAGTCTTACTTACCCTTTCAATCCTCCCCATGGGCGTTTGAGACTCCTTGACAGCTTGTTGTCCACCTAAAATCTGTCTCAGTGACCGAACTCGATCATTACACAGTCTGCATCCGACCAACTTCAATTCTATGTGACTATCCAACTCGCCGATGCTGGTTATCCTACCGACATCATTCTCCTCCTACTCGACACCACCAAATCCTCTGGTCTACACATGATCAATGTCAGCATCTATCTGTTTGACTTCGGTTACCCTTGATCGATGTCGGTATCTGTGTATACCTGTGAGTGATGACTTTTTACCCGTGAGCTTACTTTAAATCAAACCCATGTCCAAATTGCCCTACTCAAAGGTATCTAGCCCCATCCACTGATCTCTGTCTGTCATCTCCTCCAAGAACACCAAGGCTTTCCAGTTCTTAAGTTTATCAAATACATCAGTCTTCCTTTTCCTACAATAAACACAATCCTTTCTTGTAGCATCCCACTGCTCACAGAAATCTCGGTCTATGCTCTCCGAAGCTGATCTCTTACCATCTAACTTAAGAACATCCATTCCCTTCTCACTTATGTGACCAAGCCTACAAAGCCACACTTGTGTAACAGAAGTGGAATCAGTAATACAAGCAAGTAGATAAAGAGTACCTATTTTCTTACCACATGCTAATTCAAGTGTATCCATTGTGAGAGTTCTTATGCATCTCTCATCACCCAACTTTCCTGAAGCAATTAGCCACATCTCCAAGACTGGGACTTGCATGAAATTCTTCAACACCCATGTGTTGGCCACCTACAATTTCAACAACACTTCCCCTTTGCCAATACTATGACAAGGCTCACCAACCCCTCTACTTGGGGCTGCATGGAAAGAGGCAACATAATCTATTAACCAAGATTCAACTATATTCAGATCATCCTGTGCAACAACCCCTACAACATCTGCTTCTTCATGTTGATCTGATACCAACCAACAATCTTTATTTACCTACTCTTTCTTTTCATAACACTGTAATTGACCATTCGTGCTATTCAATTTCTCCATTCGTAGCGTACTTTCTTCTGTCATTGTTATACTCCCACTGAATCAGAAACCCCTAAAAGTGACCTATAACCAAACACAAACCTGCTCCCTATAACCTTAGCTCTAATATCAACTGTTAGGAATCCCACGGAATCATAATTGATTACCATATACAAGCAACTTAAGATGTAGAATTAACCAGAAGTAACAAGTAACTAGAAACCAAAAACAACACAGAATATGAGAGACAATACACAACTTGTATTAATACTCATCTAGAAAAGAATGCAATAAAGAAGATGCCACTTCTTCTTCACACCTCTCAGAGGCTTCCCACACCTCAAGTGTACAATAATTCTTTCCTCAAATCTCTCTCTCATACGGTCCCAACACACAACTCAAACACAGAGTTGGTGTTCACCTCCAACCAGTCAGTATCCACTACTGCCAGTACACCAGTGTTCCATGCACTCCACAAGTGCTCCACACACTCCAAGTAGATCTCCCAAGAACTGTAACAACCTACAACCCAAATGATCTTACTTATGGAAGGAACTACCTTGCCTTCCTCTTTTCTCTCTTTCTGAGTACACACCGTACTTTAAGTAGATCCTGCCTGATCTTGCTCCCTATTGTGTTGTTGTCCTCCCTAATCTTGCACCCCTGAAAATCAATTTGGTTCTGTGATCATGCACACACATACACCTACAGATCAATGATCTTACTTACCATGCAGATCTCCTAATGTAGCCATGCACACCTGCTGACCAAGATCATACATACATGAAGAACCCTTCTGATTCTCCAAACCAGCACCCACACTTGGCACTGTGGCACTAGGAGGAACACACCATGCTCTCTTCACACACAAAAGGAGATTATTTTGCTCTCTTATTCTCTAGCACACTTTACAATACAGCCTATGAGTCTATTATATAGATCTCATGCAAACAATAATTAGACATCTAATTACAATAATTAGATCCATAGCTCAAGACTAAAATTAGCCTTCTTCATGCAAACAACTGGTTCATTAAAAAACTATCTGTAACACTCGTAATTCTGATCTACACAGGTGATCGACGTTGGTCCCTATCTGCCTGGAAGTGACTGACGTCGGCCGAATACTGCCGATGTCAGTTGCCTTCCTATCTACCCCTGACTGACGTCAGTTGGCCTAACCGACGCTGGCGACTGTGACACTCAGCACCCTCCTTCCCTGTTTGCATCAGTGAAGCTTTTAGCTCCACAACCTAACACACTTGAGGATAGAACATGTATATAAACCACCATGAACACAAACTAAAAGTCTCAAAATGTTTCCTCCATCCATTTATCAACTTTGACTTGGTTAACTCTGATTGCTATAATAAATCTTGAAGAA
Source organism: Torreya grandis (assembly GCA_037957365.1). Classification (NCBI taxonomy): domain Eukaryota; kingdom Viridiplantae; phylum Streptophyta; class Pinopsida; order Cupressales; family Taxaceae; genus Torreya; species Torreya grandis. The sequence continues at coordinate 385,741 of JARHVA010001730.1, forward strand.
ATAAGGCCTTTCTTATAGGGTCTACTCACTCACCTATCAAACCAATCACACCTAGAGATGCCTAAAAGAGTTGAATTAATGATAAAATAGTTTTTATAGTCATTTGAGACCATTATAATCTATTTTTAGCAATATATTTCACATTAGGTTAGTATTAGGGTTTTAAAGAGGGTCAACACTATTTCTACTGTTAGTGATTGTTCATAAAGGACTACCCCTGATTTTCAAAACAAATGCCTAGAGATATTAGCTAGGACCCTTAAAAATATCTCATTAATATCTAAATTTCTCATCTAGATGTTAAACATGCCAATGAACACTTAAAAGTCCTTAGGTTGAGAACCCTTCATTCTGTACACATGAGAGACCTTAAAACCACTTTTCATGACTTAACTTGAAAAAATTGACCTCAAACCTTGTGAACATGCTTGAAATAAAATATCATACATTTTAAAACACTCACATATCCATGATTGCCTTGGAAACTAATCTTAATACCTCATTAGGCCATGCTTTTACCATCTTGCTTTACTACACCTAAGTCTTCACACCTCATTAGGTCTTGAACTAACATTCAAACCTCATTACATGTGTTCTCCACCTAACTTACATGATAAAAAAACATCTCACATGCTCAAATAGTTTCAAACATCCTTTATATGCCTTGACAAAATATCATGATGCCTCATTAATCCAAGTAGGGTCTAGAAATGGTCTAGTTACAATGTTGACCTATAGGTTATAACATTGTAGGTTTATCTTGAGACTCTCATGAGTGATCCAATTCCTCATATGAATTCTCAAGAAACACCATATAGACTCTTATGCCTTTGTGCACCCATATCACTAAGTCATCATGCTCAAACCTTCTTATCAGGACTTTACAAGCTATGATTAGTGCCATGACTAGGCTTCTCAAGAACTTGAAGCTTGAAAACTAATTTTGAAAGACTCTTTGATGCTTATAAAACTTAATAACATGCCTTAAATTCTCTTAAAATAATTTCATACCTCTATACATACCTCTTCATGATCAATATGCATATGCTCATGATATGACTATGCTTGTTATGACTAGGTTTCTCAAGACACTTTGTAATAAAAGAATATTTCCTTCTTGTCACATGGCTTCCTTGTCACATTAAGTAAACTAGATCATGTCTCATATACCATTCACCATGCATCTTCACCAGATGCACATTGATATTAAATGACATCAAAATTTAGATCAGATGATATCAACCTTGACATCAATGACAATGGTTCTTACAAAACTCTACCTTTGTCATTGATGCTAAAAAATTATTCAATATAATAACTCATCTCCCCCAATCTGGTCAATATCCATTTTTAAATTTATCTCCCTTTGAAATTAATGAAAAAGGTCTTCGATAAAATACCATTTGGAATCACACCTTCTTTAAATAAAGGCTCAACACATAGAATGAGAAGAATTACAAGAATATGATTCCCTTACTCCATGTATACCTCCTTCAAAATGAACTTAGATCTCAAGATCACTTACCTTATCCTTGATATGATACAAATATTTTATCATCCACTAAGCCACCATATTCTTATCATCAAATTCACTTGGAGCTTATGAATAACTTGAATAGCTCCCCCTCAAATCAAACATCCATCATTCTTCTATTGACTAAATAATGTCTCCATGAAGCCTAATAGAGTCACCTATTTCCATAAAGCACTAAAATAACACAAGTTTAGGAGATTCCAAGATCTCCATGCTCTCACAAAACTAAATATCCTTCAATATCCTTTTAAGCTTGATTGGCACTATAGGCTTGCCCTCTTCATCAACCATTTGATCATAAATATGAGATAAAAATAAAACATTTTGACTTGATTTATCATATGAAGTATGATATACTATAGAAACATTCCATTTGAGCTTGTTTATTAATCATGATTAACCTTTACTATCTTTAGTTTTCGTACATTCATTTGACTTCTCTCTTACACTATAGAGGCTTCAAACCTCTTTTTTTGACTTGATAACCTTTTGACTATGTTAGGACAGAATATTTAAATGTGTCTTAAATTATGAAAACTATACCAAACCACCTTATACATACCTCTTGACTGATCTGAACTGTGACTCCTTCCATATCCCATGCATATTCATTCTTGGAGGGTCTTATACACTATCTTGCTCTATGACTAAACTGACTGCATAAAAAATAATAACCATTGAATGAACTAACATACCTCATAGTATTAGGCTATTTGATAGGTCTATTCATGTTTACCTTCTTATCTTAATTAGATTTCTTGTCTTGAGATGCCTCCTTTTGATCTCCTTTGAAACTAAGACCTGTATTATCACTTGTAGACTTTTGACAACTCAAGATGTCATCTAGAGTCTCACTATTATTTTCAAACTTCATAAAGTCTTCACTTTGATATATTTTTTATCCAACTCAACTTTCAAGGATTTAATCTCAGCTCCATACATGGTGCATTCTTCTTCTTTAGCCTTTAGCCTTGTAGTGACTATTTACATTTATGCTTCAATATGATTTATGATCTCTTTATAATAATTGGATGTGTTACTCAATCTATCCTCAAACAAAACAATTTAATCTTCATATTCCTTAACTAATGATATTAATTTATGATTCTTTATTATTTATAATTTCATCTCATTTAGGGTACTTACCAATTCTTCCTCAGGGTTCACTTTCACTTCTTCATCTGAATCAACCATAAGGCCATTCCTATTTAAGTAACCCTCATTATTTTATTTTATGGATACAAATAAGGTTTAATTATTGTCATGTTCAGGTTCATTACTTCCATCAGCACTATCATATGTACTTGTGTGACTTATATCAGATGAGTTATTGTCTTCTTTGGTGTAGAAACTTCTCTTGTTCTTGAATGACCCTTTCTTACCTTCATACTTCATAAAATATTTCTTATTCTTATCATGTTTATAGATATTTATATCATGTCCATGATGTTCATCATGTTCTTCATCATGCTCAGTTTTATCCTTATTAGGACACTTGGATTTAAAGTTACCAATCTTACCATAATTGAAACATTTGAAAGGCAACTTACCCTTGTACTTACCATATCCAAACCTTAAATTTATAGCAAATATGGATATTATTTCATCATCATCAACATCTAAACATTCCTCATTCATAAATTTTTTGACTTTTGAATTCTTTTCAACTTTGAAAGATACTTCTTTCTTGGTAGGTCTTCCTTCATTTGTTCTCATCTCATAGGAAATCAAGATGCCATAAAGCCCATCCATTTCAATCTTATCCAAATCTTAAATTTATTCCACTATAAACACCTTAGAATTAAACTTAAGAGTTAGTGATTTAAATACATCTTGAAAAATTGTATATTCTTTCACTTCTTCTCCTATTCCTTTAATGACATTGAAAACTTCATCAACCTTCAATAGGTAAGATGTGATTATTTCATCTTCATTCATATTTAAAATTTCAAACTACCTCTTATGTGTCTATAACTTGTCCATATTCACCTTGGTATTTCCTTCATAGATACTCTTCAATTTTTCCCATATTAACTTTGCTAACTCATAGTGCATCACCTTCAGAAACTCTACCTCTGATAGGCCACATAGAATGGCATTCATTGCCTTAGAATTGGTCTCACTTTCCTTCTTGCCTACTACATTAATTGGTGGTATAAGAGTTGGAATGTATTTGTATACACATAATACTTTTAAACATTATCAATTAATGATGATTTCTATCTTTCAAGAACCTCTCAAGTCTCAATTTCTCTGAGTGCACACCTTAATGGGTGCACCAGGAAAGGGGTGTACATACCATTGGTAATTTATAGGAATATTATCCCTTTTCCACTTGATATCGACATACTTGTCTCTTAAAAACCATTTTCTTAAGATTAGTCTTCTATTTTCACCCTCCTCTAGTCATATTCTACCTTTATTTATCCTTTCCCTAGCCTGAATCTATTTTCAATAATTTTAAGACTATGTCTACTAGGTCAACCCTGTGTTATTTTGTCATCAGCTCATAATGCCAACTTAGTTCATTTTCAACATGGACACATTGTCAAAAACACTACTACGTTGACTAGGTCAACCCTATCAGCCAAAATTTTTGTAAGGGTTTAGGTTTATATTTTATTATATAAACACATCCATTTTGGTCATTTAGATAAGAGGATGTGAGTTATTATTCATTTTTGCTTCATTACAATCTGCTCTTCCACCATTCTTCTTAAGGATTCTTAGTTAGGGTTTCTACTTAGAGAATCTAGCCTTATAGATAAGTATTAGATGCTTGGGCCTTTCTTAGTGATCCTTACAAACCACAATAACCTATTACAAAGCACCTTTGGCTAATGGAGAGATTGAGTCTAGATAGGTTCATCAATTTAGGTAAGTATCTATAATTTTGTTCTTCTCTTTAGTAGATATAAGTAGCATAAGTAATATATTTTGATTAATATTACTCCATCTATCCATGCATTAAGGTCTTACCTATACATAGCTTAATTAGGATTCTCTTATGCATGTTTAATTTTATGTTTACTAAATACATTTTGTGCCATAAGCTTTGATATGCAGTAGATTAGGATTTTACTTTACTTGTTTATTAGCATGGTGAATATGAAAACATAAGACCCCCTTAGGGTGGTTTCATGATTTTAATTAGGATGGAGGCTTTAGAACCCTCCCTAGTGAATTTATTGTGATAAGATATCCCCTAATTAGGTCTAGAGGATCCCCATCTTGGTCATGTTCTTGGTTATCTAATTTATCCCCAATTGGAAGTGTAAGTAGGATCTATCTTCTCTGTGTTAGGGTTGATTTATAGATCTCTTATATTTTTAATTTCATACATTCTAGTTAACCTGACATAAATCTAACCCTTACATGATTTCTTTCATGTTTTTCAAATTATATCATTTATTATAATTCTTTATTTGAGATACTAGTTCAACTATGATGGTATAGTTCTAAATTTTTTGCATACGTTTAACACACAGTTGTATCAATATGACTCCATTATATTTGTGTAAGTCTTCATCAGATATAGGTTACTAGATCGAATATGATAACATAGTATTTTTCTTCACTTATAGAAAGTAAACTAGGTTAACCCTATCAACTTAGTCTTATAAGTAGCTTCTAGAAAATAAACTCGGTCAACCCTATCAGCATAGTTTTACAATCAACATTTAGAAAATCAACTAGGTTGACCCTTTTAACATATTTATCTTTACAAGCTTTAGTAGCAGGGCTTCAAAAAACTAGGTTGACCTAATTGACTTAGTTGGTATAACTTTCAAGTAGATAAAACAAATATTTTATAATTCTAAGCATCTTCAAACCCACCAAGGTTCTTTTCTTTCTCTCTCTTTCAATTTAGGTTTTCATTTTAGTTCTATTTTATGTAAGTTTTCAGTCTTTAAAACTGTACCTCTACATCAAACTAGGTTGACCCTATCAATGTAGTTATATAGATTGTATTCTATCTAAAAGACTAAATCAGCACTATCAACTTAGTTCTTTAAGACCCTTGTTTATATAGTACAATACCAATACTGTCGACTCTATTTTATATTATTTACATACTATGTCATCTGATCTAACTTTTTACTATGCTTATATTTTGGGAATTAATATATATATGCTAGTAATTAGTTCACACCTTCACTTTCAATTATTTTCATGCTTAGATTAAATCATATAGTCTAATTAGGTGGTTTTCAAAGTACCATTTAATTTCACTATTTTGATCTTTCTTGCACACACTAACAAATCACTTAGAACTTAAAATGAATTCAACATTTGTCTTCTTGATACTTACCTACTTGGATTTCATCACCAAGGGGGAAGCCAACTTGGTTTTTTGGCCAAGTATAAACATGTGGTTAGTGTTAAATATTGTCAAATCACCCGACACCTTTATCATTATAGGATTGTGAAGTGAGGGCATAGGCCCCAATACCAAGCCAATACCATTGCTAATACAAATCCCTTTTAGCCTAAATGTACTAAAATTATCTCTAGATTGATTTTTAGTTCCCTACTTATAGCCAGCTTCTCTATCACATTAATCAAACTTTATAATAATCTAGCAACACTTAAAGTGACCACTTAGTTAGCATTTACTTTTTAAATGATTACTTGCTCTTTGATCATTGTATGTTGTATTTAAAAAACTTAAATTGGCCAATGTTGGTGCAAGGTTTTGTGGTGTGTGCCTCAATCGGATCATCCTCATTGACCAAATTTATTATATGTTTCCTTTTAGCTCTTGCTTTCAAATCACTTGCAAAAAAATTTTGTATTTTCTAAACACAGTTGTTCTTCATGACACAATCTCATATAGACTATCTATGACCTTTGTTGCCTATACTAGGTCAAGCTAGTTGACCCTGTATCTTTTTTGCCTCCCTATTTTCTCCACTAGGTCAACCAATTTGACCATGTACCTTCTTTAGCTCCATGTTAGCTATACTAGGTCAACCCAGACAACCTTGTACACTTTTTAGCCTCTATTTTCAGTATTAGGTTGACCTTGTTGACTTTGTTCTTTGCCTTAGTTTTCAAACCATATTTTTCCTATTAGGTTGACCCAATCAACCTTATAGCGTTATCAACCTTTTTTAGAACTACTAGGTTGACCCAATCAACTCTATTATTGAAATTGGTCTCTTACATGGATGATACAGTTCTATATTTCTCCTTCCCTTTCATTCTATTCATTTCCTAAAAACATCATGAAGTCCCTTATCATAATATTCTTGGATAACTTGAATCCATTTATAAATTATATGGGATATTCATTTCTTCTTATCTTTACCTCTCAAAATAACTCTCACTCTTGGAGTACCTCTTCCCCTCCATCTATGGATTGCAAGATGGTTCAAATCACACCTCAAGATGAAGTAGATATATTTGATCCTTTTTATACCTACAAAGACAATTATCATCTCCAATATTTCCAAATTAATGTGGGTAAAATTAACACAATTCTATCAAATAACCCCACTAGTAATCTGCCTCATAATAACCCTCACCCTATTACCAATTTGGGGAGTTTTCCTACAAACACCAACCCATCAGTTGATATGACTCAACTTCTTGTACAATTCATACAAAAAATTAATATAATATAAACTTCACCTCTCAAATGATGCAAATACAATGTCATTTGATCAATGTGGCTAATCAAGCTCTGGATCTAAATCTTCAAGCCAACCCAAATTTTATTCCTACACCCCTTAGAGATGCATCCAAAAATGTTATTCCTCAACCAATAATAAATAACAAGATGCTTCAAAATATTAAAATAATCCTTTATCCCCCTTCATTGTATCTATTGATATTTGTAACATATCTCTAACTATCAAGTATGATGGGACTAAAGACCCTCTATCCTTTCTCAAAGCATTTGGAAATCTCTATAAAGAGTGGATCCAAACTAATACCTTTGACACAACTAAAATTCTAGTTAAAAATTTCATTGGTGATGTATTGGAAAGGCACAACCAACTTCCCTAACATTATATTTGGCAACTTGAAGATTTACTCAACCCTCTAGTTAAAGAGTTTCAACATAATGACCTTCCTTAAAATTGTCTTAGCCATTTCATCAATGCTAAGCAATCACCTACCGAATCAGCTCATGATTTTATCAAATGATGGAAATATTTGGCTCATAAGGTTTACCATAACATGACTAATTATAATCTATTTAAACTTTTTATCACTGACTTAATGCCTTCAATTCAATATAAGTTTTGAACTTTCACTCCTCAAATGCTTAACAAAGCTCTTGATCAAGATAAACAAAAAGACTTATTAATGAAGCAATTTGAACCTACTACCAAAATCATTAAAGTATTATTTCAAAATTATACTAATGCTATCATTGGTAATACTCCCTAACCCAAATTGGGAGTACCAAAGTTGACAATCCCCCATATTCTCACATTCCACTAACTGTACAACAAATGAAACAATTATTACTTCCCTCTAGACCATTTTTTAATCCTAATGATCCTTGTTAGTGGTATTATCCTAATCAATTCTATTGTTTATATTCCAACATTGGTCATTCCCATGAAACTTGTTGAGGGCTTACTAAATTTATTGTCTCTTACATGTTTGGTGATTCCTTCAATCATGAAGCTATGATCCAATTCCATCATCAAGAGTACACCATTACTTATAAAAAATGATAAGCTCCTAAAGATTATTCTTCCAATAACCAAAAATATTTTCCCACATTTAATAACCAACCAAATACCAAGGATGTTTGTGCTATTGATTCCAATTATGACAAATACTATTATAATTCTCAATATGTTAATGTAGCCAAGGTCAATTATCATTGCAAGCTAGATCACAAAGATCCTATCACTAAACCTAAGAAACTATATTTGGAGGAAAAACTTATCAAAGATACTAAAAGCACTAATTCATCTTCATAAGCCCATGAGGAACCATGTCCTCCTTCCAAACCACCAATAACTTCCATTCCTTCAAAATCTATCATACCTTCTAAAACTAAAATTGGTTCTTCTTCTAAATCACATTGGAACTTTCTCAAAGAACTTTACTATATGCCTTACAAGATTCCACTTATGGAGTTAGTCTGTACTTCACCTTATCATCACAAGTTCCTTATGCAACAATTAAAAGAGATTAAAGAACCATCTTATCTAGATGAAGAACCACCTTCTATTGAACCTCAACCTACCATAGCACATACCACTGAATCTATTTATCCTTCTTTCAAACCTTCTATTGAATTTCTTGAAGAAGACATTATTAATGACAAAATTATTTTTTGTGATGATGATCCACCACTATTCATTAAGATATCCAGTAATACTACCATTATTCATAAAGTTTTAGTTGATGAAGGATTTGGTATTAATGTCACCTCTTTATGTCTCATTCAACAACTTGGATATAACAAAGAACATATTAAGCAAACTTGCCTTACCTATCATGGATTTGATGAAACTAATCAAAATCCACTTGATTGTATTTGACTTCCTCTTAGAATTGAGACCAAGACCATTCTATCTATACTTATAGTCCTTTATTTGACCTTATCAAATAACATACTCCTTGATCAACCTTGGACTCATAAAATGAGGGTCATCACCTTTTATGGTATACAATGCATTAAATTATTATATAATAGTAAATGATATAAGCTTAAGGTTGATCCTAACCCTTGTAATATTTAAGTTCCTCATCCAAAATCTCAATATCATATTCCTACCATTCCTACCATCAAGAATGCTCCCTTGTGTAAATTCATCAATGTCAATCCCAACATTTAGGTCACTCTTAGTGATTTTGATGATGATGAACCTAATGACTTGCAACACTACTAAGCTACCTCCTTATATATTGAAGTGGCTTCCTCCCTCTTTATTTCCTCATGATCACACAATTGATCTTTATGAGATCACTAATTTCCCCCTCCATGAAATGCTTAGGAACATTCTTTCCCAAAATATTCCTTTACATGCAATGACTATGGAGTAGCCAAATTATTCCAAGATCCTTTAATCATGTCTCCATAAAAATATAGTGAACTTGGAATTTCACCTTCTAAAACTCCCTATGATTTTCAAGAATATACCATTTCTCCTACCTATGATTATAACTACATCATGGCCCAAGATAAATCTCAAGATTTGGATGTCTAACATTATCAAAAAAATTAGCTCAAATACATGCTTTCAACTAGGATGTTCACACCATTTCCATGAATTTCAAAATAGCTCCTAAAGGTCATGTACCTCTAGCCAATTCTCTAATTCTTGATGCTCCTTGGGTGGTTAAACAAATCATACATTTTGAACCTTTGAAGATTATCTCATCTTCTATACCACATATTGATCCCATCACTACATTAAATTCTTTCCTCATCAAATAAATTAATGATACACCAATCCCATCTAATCCACCTACTCCTTTTACTCCCAATCTTACATTAGAATCTAAGGCTACCAATATCCATCAGATACATTGTGAATATGATAGCCATGGTAATAAAATTGTTGATCTTAAAGTAGATGTTGAGTACTATGGACTTCTTCCCACTTTTCCTAGTGATGAATCTATTATTGAATTAATTCATGCTCAAGAACCTTAACTACCTCGATAATATTGCAAACTTGGGAACAAAAAACAAACCCCTTGTGTCAACAACTTAATTACTATCATTGATCCTAAATATAGTCCAATTTATTCTTTACCTAACACACCATACCATTTACAACATGGTAATGTTATGCTTATCAAAGAAACAACTCACATCAAATATGATACTCTATCATGTCTTCAACTAATTACAATTTATCATGAACTCACACCTATGGAACATGATAACTTTAGTTCATTATTCGATAAATATCATAAGGTATTTATTTGATGTTACAAATACATGATTGGTATTGACCCTAACATCATTGTACATAAAATCATTACCATCCTGATACAAAACCTATTCACTCAAAGTAGTAGAAATTCCCACTTAAAGTTTCCATTTTATGTCATAAGGAAATCATCAAACTTTTTGATTCTAAGTGTATCAAACCATTGGTCTCTTCTGAATGGGTCTCTAACATAGTATATGTTTATAAAAATGTCACCATGGTCATTTTCATCTATATTTATTTCCACAATCTTAATCTTGCTTATCCCAAGGACAACTCCCCCTACCGTCAATAGATACCATTATCGATTTCATGATTGGTTATGAAATGTTGTCTCTTACATATGGTTTCTTAGGCTATAATCAAATTCATGTTTCCCCTGAAGATTAGCATAAGACCACTTTAACCATGGAATGGGGCACCTATTGATATGTTTAAATGACTTTTGGCCTCAAAATTTATAAAACTACTAATCAATGAGAAATGATCTATATATTTCATGTTCTTATTCACAAAATTATGAAAACTTATGTGGATGAACTCATTGATAAATATAAAATTTGTGAGACTCATCTTTCTAATCTTTCCATCATCATTGACCACCTTCTTAAATACAATATTATACTAAATCCTTAAAAATGTGTCTTTGGAGTCACATATGGAAAATTATTAGGATTCTTAGTTTCTCTTTATGGCATCGATGTTAACCCTACCAAGATTATGATATTATAAACATGCCCATCCCTTAATCCATTCCAAACATTCATACCTATCTTGATAAACTTGGGGTAATAAGATGATTTACCCCCAAAATGGAATACCATATTTACTCAATCAATTCTCTTCTTAAGAAAGGTAATGCATTAGAATGGATAAATCCATGACAAAAATCATTTGATAACATGAAAGAGTCATTGATTCACCCACCTAATATTCATCCTCCTTTAAATGATTTACCTCTTATCTTATATACTTCGTCCACACCCATATAAGTTGGGGTAATGCTTGACCAACAAGATGATATTGAAAGAGAATATGTCATTTACTATATTAACTGAGGCCTCATTGATTATAAAAAATGTTCTACCAAAGTCAAATGTGATTGCCTCACTATCTATTTTGTAGTTGAAAAGCTCTGCCACTATATGCTTTATCAAATGACTTATGTCATCATCCATTCTGATCCTCTTCCTCACTTCTCCAAAGCCTTTCTTCCTAGAGATAGAATTGGCAATTGGATGGTCCCTCTTATGGAATTTGATCTCCATATTATTACTCAAAAAGATGTCAATGCATAAATCACAGATGATCAACTTATCGCAACTCCTATACCTACTAATGATCACCTTCAAGATATTTTTATTGATGATAATATTCTCTATATTGAAGGTCTAAATCAAACCATATCACTTAAAGATTAATTCCATAATTTCACTGTTAACCTTAAATTAAGTAATCTTGATGAATCTATCCTCCTTGATTTTACTAAACCAAAAGTATTTATCAAATAACTTCCTGACATTAATGTTGATTTACATGAGGATAATTAGACCCTTCACTTTGATGGTGCCAAATGATTTAAAGGAGTTGGGGCATGTTTCATTCTTATGAGCCCTCTTGGCAAGATTATCCCTTTAGATTTTTCCTAATATTTGATGTTATCAACAATATGGTATAGTATAAAACTGTAATCTTAGGCATGTGATCCATCCTTGATTTAGATATCCAATACCTCCATGTTAGAGGAGATTCTCAACTTATTTTTCATCAAGTCAATGGTGATTACCAATGTAAAAGTGAAAATCTCATTTCTTATCACCAAATTACAACTAATCTTTCTAAATATTTCATTTCCTTTACTATCAAACCTATTCCTCAAGATCAAAATTCTATTGATAATTCCCTCACCTCTTCAGCATCTCTCCTTCATCCTTACCAAGTCCTTACCGATCCTAATTTTCTTATCCAATAATAAAATCTCCATATTTTATTAAATCACATGATTCACTTATTTTCCACATCAAGGCTATCACCATCTAACAAAATCTATGGTATAATGACATCATTCAATTTATAGAACACCAATCTTATCCTCCCAACTTAGATTCCTATGAAAAACCTTGCATTCACAAATAAGATTTTAATTATGTATTTTGATATAACATCCTATATTATCATACTGATAAAGGTACCTTGCTTTGTTGTGTTATGTAAAATGATATTTCCCTCTTATTGAACAATCACATAGGGGTATTTGTGGTGGCTACTGTAGTGGACTGCTACAACCCATAAATGCCTATGTATGGGATAATTTTGGCCCACTCTTGAAAAGGATGCTATCAAAATTTATAAAAAGTGTTATCTTTGCCAACTTCACTATGATTTAATCCATTCACCTCCGACTAAACTTGAAACTATAGAATCTCCTTAATCATTCTCTATGTGGGGATTAGATCTCATAAGCAAATTTCCTTGTTCTCAAGATGAGCATGTCTTTATCATCACCTCTACCAAGTATTTTATCAATTGGGTTGAGGTTATGCCCCTTGTCAATGTCATTGGTACCACCATATCCAAATTGATCCTTAATCAAATAATTTATTGATTTTTTGTTCCTCATACCATAATTTTTGATAATGGTGGTAATTTAAAAAATAAATGTGTCAAATAGCTTTGTGCTAAATTTAAAATCTATCCCAAGTTTTCCATGCCCTATCATCCACAATGTAATGGACAAGCTGAGGTCACCAAAAAAATTTATAATAAAATTATCCAAAATAAAATTCATGAAACCTACATGGATTGACATCTTCATCTTTATTCTGCTCTTTGGCCTATCAGACTAACATACACATTGCCATTGGGGCAACACCGTTCTTTCTAGTCTATGGTTTTGAATCATTCCTCCCATTAAAAGTTGATATTCCATCTCTACTTATATCTCTTCATGGTATCATACCTGATGAATAATTACATGAAGATCGCCTTCATGATCTTGATCTCCTTGATGAACACCATATTTTTGCTTTGTAACATAATCACCAATATAAGGCCTGTATAGCCAAACAACATAACAAATGAATCAAAATTTACACATTTAATGTTGGTGATTTTGTCCATAAATTAGACTACACTCATGAAAAATAAGGTAAATATGCCTAAAAATTATGGGGACCTTATTTAGTCAAAGATATTCTTGATCTAAGTACTTATCACCTTAAACTTAATGAAGGTCGCACTTTCAAAGAACCCACCAATGCATAATTCTTTAAGAAGTATTTTTCTTAAATACTTCCGTTATTTTCATTCCTTTATATATACTATCTATCTAACATATTTTGGTAGGATACTTACATGGGTCTCTAATCCGGACAATAATTCAGATTACAATTTGGGTGATGGGTCCACCCTAATTGATGGCAGAACTTCTACGAGCCATAACTTTTGCATCGTAGCTCCAATTAACTCACCTGTAGACACCAATATCATGTCAACCCCGCCTTGGTCCCCTTATAAACGTTAACACTCCTAACCCACAACCTTATTAATTTAAAAACTACTTATTTTAAATTAATTACCTCACCTTGGACACCTCACCTAGACACCTCACCCTAAGACCGTTTCTTTTACTATGAGTCACCTTGAGACTAGGTCCTCCAAATCCTAACTACCCATAACCTATTCTCACTCCATATTAACTCCCTAACCAACTCCCACTCCTCATAAACCCTTCTTTTGACCGTTCTCCAATGGCAAAGGCACTTGGTGGGTGGAAAAATGGGAAAAGAGCTAAAAATAGCCCTTTTACCCATTATTTATCCGCCGACATTGGTCAACCTTTGGCTGACATTGGTGGGATCACCGATGTCAATTACATAAACCAAGCTCTAACATTGAGCTACCCTAGGCCTTTTTGCACATTGATGCGCACACTCTGAGATCTCAAGCACCGAAACTTGACTATCATTCTCCTGGCTACTGAAGCTCTGTACAAGTCATTCTAGAGACTGGATTGAAACATTGTACGAGGACCTCAACATCAGCCACAATGGTAATAATCATTCTGACACATCTAGTTCTTCACCTAATATAGCTAAGTATTCCAATTCTCATTTCTATTTTTTATAATACATTGTTAATTAGTTTCCATTTGATATTTCTAAATACTTTCAAGAGGCCCGACTTCTTTTGTGGAGGGGCTGAAAGGCCTTCCCTTTATTCTCACCCCCTTCTCACACCAATATTCCACCTATACCCTTCCTCCCTCAGACCTTATTCACCTTCCTACAACCCTGCACCAACCTCTAAACTTTCAGAAACCCCCTGTGTACCCCAGAAATACTCTAAAAGTTGTCTAAGGCCAACAACTCCTACCAACATCAGCAACATAACTGACATCGGTGCCATTTACAAACCAACCTTGACAGACCTACTGACGTCACTGATTATGACACACAGACTGCAGGGAACAGGTACACGCTATCTATTTTTCTCTTTCTTAGTCATTTATCATTTCTTCTTTTACAAAACTCTTTTCTTTAAATAGTGGACTGTCATCCCTTAAAGAGCTTCATGCTTTTGAGACCGAGCACGTAGCTTGGTAGTCCACCATATCTTCTTCTAACATCTTCTTTGTTTAAGTCTCATTCTTAGTGCAGGTGTTTCCTCCACATCCAATGAGAAGCTCCCATAAAGCTTGGATATAGTGCGCACTAAATATGGGTAACAATCAAACCCAACCTCTTAACCTTAGTTTTTTCTCCTTTGAATACAATCATTGAAAATTTAGAGAAACATTCTGGCATGCTCGGTGGGACGCTTGGAGTTTTCCTTGGGTTCATTCTTCTTCTTTTAAAAAATCAAATTTTCATATAGATGCATTAGGAAAATATTCACTTCTTGCATCCCCTCTTCTTTGCCTTTATTTCTTGAGAAATAAAAAACTTAGTTTCTCTTACTTTCTCTTCTACCTTTTTATTTCAAAAGGGAAATCATTAGCAGAGGTTAGAAAGAACATCTCTTTTTCTTCTTGTTACTTCTTGCATGCATCATAGAGTAGTGAAAAACTCATACTCTTTACCTCTTCTCCATTTGTTTGCATTTGAATAACATATTTCAATTTGTGTTAAAAACTACTGCATTTCATTCTTGCTTGGATGCACACTTAGCCCACTTAGTAATTAAAACATTATGAATGAATCATAGTGCACAAATGTTACACAACCAAACCAAAATCACTTCAAATCAAACACATAAACTTACTTGAGACAAGGTCCGTCTAGGATTTCATCACATAGCAGATACCTTACCCCACCTAGCGATCCTACTTGGATTTCACCACCAAGAGGAGGACCCACTCTATTCTATAGTAGAGTATAAACTATAGGGAAGGTATATTCTGGCTAAGCGGCCCAGCTTGGCTCTAGGTTTGTGAATTGAAGGGAGTAAGCCCCAACATCAGGCCACGTACTGACCCTAACACATATATTTTTGAGCACCATAACACAACCTGAAGCCAGCCATAGACTTCCTCTCTAGGACCTATTCTACAAGCCCAACTCCCAACACATTTTCTTAAGGCATAAGCCACCACGACTTTAAAACTCATTCCTAGGAATCTTACATTTTAGAGGTTGCTTGTCTAATCATCTATTCTGCTATTTTTTATCTGAGTGTTTGAGCTAGTAAGGTCATACCATTCTGAAGTCTAAAACAACTTAGAATATCTTATTCCAAAAAACTATCAATTTTTTATGTTTCTAGAATTACACAAAAACTGACATCGGTTTCTCCACCGACGTCGACAACTTTTTCTAACCGATATTGGTTAAACAACTGACATCGGTCATTATCAAAAAATTTCTTTCTAAATAGCAAACTTAAAACCCAAATTTCTTATTGTTTAACACAAATTCTAGTTTTCTAAAATTGAAACACATAATTTTTGGAACCTGAACCCCTTTCACCTTGGATCATCCTGACATGCAATCAAGCCAAATCTCTTGTTAACCACATGAGTCAACAACCACTCCCACCTTTTCCCTTCATGCCAAGTCATCTAATGGAGTATACTTCAGACACCGAGCATACTCCTATCCAACCTACCCCTGATCAACCTCCTATTGTTCTCGAAGGGGATCAAGATTTTAAGAGATTCCTTGACCACAATGTCAAGGCTCTCCAACATTATCTCACTAGAATCCAAACGCGAGATCCTTCAGGTAACCCTATTTATGTGATGCCAACTTCTTTGGTTGAAGCAACAATGATATCAACAACATCTGTTACCCAACCTATGGTCACTCAGGCCACTACCTCGACCAGTAACCCAACCATGGCCAATATTCAAGATTTGGCCTCCCCTTCTATCCTTTCTTGCCCTACTTCCATCGAGGTTTCTATACCCCCTCAACCCCAAACAATTCAACCAAGTTTGACACCTTTACAAAACTTGATTGTCTCTATCCCATCCACTCTTACACCTATAAACACGAGAGTGACCACTTATCCTTTAACTAGTGTCACCACCATTCAACCATGCTTGGCAGCATCTAGTCAAGTTGTGCCTTCCAACTTTGTGGCATAAGCCCCCTTGGCCTCAACATTGGCCCCTATGACAAACTATCAATATGTTGCACCTACACAAATGCAACCAAATATGTCATACGTCCCTTTCAACACCTTATAGTACCCTGTAACTTAGGGGGTGCCCCTCATGCCAATCCCTCTACTGATCTAATTAAGATGCTGATGGATAAGATGTCCAACCTTGAGACATCTGTTTCAGGTTCGAGGAGTGTTCTTTTGTACAAACAAATCTGCAATGAACCCATCCACCCTTCAGTTCCTATTCGACCATACCCTAACCAGTGGGAACTCCCAAAATTTACTCAATTTCAAAGTAAAGAGGACTGACAACAACATTTGTGAGCATTTAGACACAATTGTTACCTCATAGCGCATGATGATGCATTATTACTTCACACATTCCTTATGTCACTTTCTGGCACCACCCTTGACTAGTATAGCTCCATTACCAATCATTCTCTCTTCTCCTTTGTTCAAATCGCTTAGTTATTCCTTGATCATTTCTCAATCAATATTACTAAGAAGTTCTCCATCACAGACCTTTATTCCATTAGACAATTTGAGGATGAGTCAATAGCTGACTTCGTTGCCTGTTGGAGAGGTTTGATCAACCAACTCTCCTTCTCACTACCTCAACCTAAGCTCATTGAGCTCTTTTCAAGAGCATGTGCCAAGCACATCTCATCCACTCTATATGTTCAAACCTTTTTCACATTCGATGAAGCTTTCACTATGGCCCAAAAGCTTGAACTCTGTGCAGTTGAAGAGGACAGGGTCAAATTGCATAACAAAAATACCAATGCAAAATCCAATGACCCTTATTCTTCTAAAGCTTCTTCTTCCCACTCCAAGTCCAAGGGATCAACAAATGCTGTGGTCTTTAGGTCACCATCTTCTACCACAACCAATCGATCTGAGCCCTCCACTTCACAAAACATCACTAGACAATTGCAACAATGGTATGATCAACGTTGATACACTCCAATAGGAGAATCATATACTTCCATATTGGATAAATTAGTGAAGTAGGGAGTCCTTAACCTCCCTCAAATCTAACCACCTATCTAATTTGACCCCTCACGAGCCATTCCTATATGGTATAGGGAAAATTACTTTTGTAACTATCATCGTGTCAAAGGTCATGACACGGATAATTGTAAAACTCTAAAAAACATTGTTCAAGACATGTTAGACAAAGGGGACCTTGTTTTGGATATCCCTAATGCACCAGCCAACCAAAACATGGATTTCTTTAGGCAACCATTTCCTAACCATCCTCAAGTCAAAACAATGTTCAGACCATGGTCGATGACCCTCAAGAATGCAACATACACACAATCGACATGGTCTTTCCTTTCATTCCTAACCAACCTCTCCCACAATCTGAAGAGGTTAGTCAACCCATTTCTCCACCATAGGTAGAAGAGCCTATTTTACCCATACCATCCCCATGCAATGAAGATCTCCCTTTGCCTCACCCTCTTCCTCATGTGGATGAACCCTTTTCACCTTTATCACCCCCATGACATCAAGCACCTCCTCTACCCATTCTTCTACCTCATGAGGATCTTATATTACCTATTCCTCTTGCCCTGACCTTCCCTCTTCTTCTACCATTAGAAGAAATTACGATTCATACCCCCACGCCCTCATGTATAAGGGCCCATCATCCCTCTGCTTCACCCTTTAGAGGAGCCTTCCTCTCCAATTTTTCCTCCACCGATGGAGGATAGTCCTCCATCCACCCCTCTTTCACATGTAGGAGAGTCTACTTTGACCTCTCCCATATTGGAGGATGCTTTGATAATATCAATGTTGGTGGGCCCACCCTTATCCTTCTTATCACCAATGGAGGATCATACTTTCCACACTCCTAGACCACACGTGGAAGGCATGATCATCCTGCGCTCTATCCTCTTTTAGAGCCAAATTCTCCAATCCCTTCTCCACTGAGAGAAGAACTCGCCACCTCACCCACTTCAGCTAAGGAAGATCCGGTGATGGTTCTCTCTCACCTTTGGCCCATGATTGCTATGTCCAACACGTTTCTGCTCTCATAATTGCCCAAATCCTCTGAAGGACCGACTGTAAAGCCTCTCGTGATGTCATCTAAACCCTTCTCTTGATTGGAAAAAAACTTAAGATTTCTCCACTATAGGAACCTAGAACATGAGGCACTATGGGAGTGACTTAAGGCTCCTTATCTTACACATCCTGCTTCATCTTATACGGCCAACCCTTCCGCAACAATTTACCCTAAAGTCTCTGATGAGGAGTGGGTTTTCACTTCTAAATCTTCATAAGCTCAGCCTTCCATGTCTAAATCCAAACCCTCATAGGTGTCCACCATGCTGAAACAGATTAAATCTCTCGGTGTTTGCCCTATATCAAACCTCACTCACCCATAAGTGAAGTTAGATTTAAACCTCACCCCACATAGTAGTGGTCCTCGCACCATACTAAAGGAGAATGATAAACCATGTCGGTCTACTCCTCCCCCACCTTCACCATTACCCTCTATCTTGGGTCCACATCCTTCCACTTTAACAGGAGTGCTCCCTATTCCAACACCTCACAAAGACAAACTGCCTCCATTACTCCCTCTACCCGCCAAAAACATATTTCTTCCAAGAAATTTGACACCTCTCATCAAGAAAGTACCATCTACGCATGTGGCCACACCACCAACCAAAAAGGTGGTACAAAAAACTCCCCCTACAACTCCTAAATAGAAGTTGTCAACCCCTACTGCAATAACGAGTGTAGACCCATTAGTGGGATCTTATGCTTCATTGTTACACTGATTATTGTAGTCTTCTAGCATCATTCTCCCACCCATTAAGCCATACTAACCTCTCAGATCAAAACCATCTTGGTTCGATGACACTCAAATCTACTTATATCATTGCACACCTGGGAATGATACTGAGAGTTGCTACGCTCTTAAGGTTGTCATTCACCAACACCTAGAAAAGGACACCCTTCTCATTGAGGATTCTCTTAACCACCTTTATGAAAGACTACCAACACCATCTCATGCCTCGCAAACCCCCTCACTTAAATTGAGATCCCAATGCGAGATTATGGTCCCTCTACCACCTTCTCCCCCTTTATTCAAAATCAACACTATTAATGTGGCCACCAAGTCCCAAAACCTAAAGGATAAAATAAAATAGTAGGCTTCTATCCCTTGGACATATCCATTCACCAAGCCCTCTCCACCACCAAAGCCCAAGATGTTTATCTTTGGCACATCTCAACCAACATCTTCTGAGGCAATTCATAACTCCGTGGTGAAACAACTTCACCAAACCCATGTGAAGATGTCTTTGTATGACCTAATACAAAGCTCTCTGCAACATCGCCAAGCCTTAATCAAAGCTTTACAAGTAGTGGAGGTCTAAATTAAAGACCCTCAACCACTGGCTACTTTAGTCAAAGCATTACCCACCGTTGCCTCTGTCACCTTCAGTGATTCTGAGATTCTAGACTACAACCTGGAAGATCAAAATTTTTCCCTCTAAAACTAAGCCTGTCAAGCAAAAGCTTCATAGGATGCATCCTCACATTGCACTCCTTGTCAAAGAGGAGCTTCAATGTCTTCTCTCTGTCTCATTTATCCAACCCATTGATTATCCACAATGGGTGTCAAACATTGTCCCTATCATAAAAGCAATAGGGGGAATTCAAATTTATACTAACTATCGCGACCTCAACCTAGCTTTCCCAAAGGATGAATTTCCTTTGCCAAACATCAACCAACTTGTTGATCTCCTTACATGCCATACTCTTTAACGATGACTTTCCTCAAGATCGATTAACATAACTTGAGTTACTCAACGAACATCATCTTGCCACTCTTAATCACCTTCATATCTACCAAGATCGCATCAATCGTGCCTACAACAAAAATTTGAAAGAGCGAGATTTCAAAATCAGAGATCTCGTCCTTAAATAAAACCAACACATGACCAATATGGAAAGAATCAAATGCGAAAAATTTGCTCCTAATTGGCTCAAACCTTATATAATAATGCACAAGTATGGATCAGGCACTTATCGTCTATCTTCTCTTGAAGGCTGGCTAGAACCTGAGCCCCTTATTGCCTTGCATCTATGACCATTCTACTATTAACCAAGTAATCATTCACTTGATGTTTAACTTGAGCTCATCCCTTGAGCAACCCCCGTCATCCTCATGCCTATTCCTTTCAACCCTTTTTCCTTACAAAAATTAGTTAACCCTTTTTTAAGCATTAATGCATTGTCCTAATAAAAGGGACACTCCTAAACCTCCATAGTCTAGTCCATGAATAAAAGTTTAGTTAAAAAAAAAACATACAACTGGGATGCCTAAAAAAATATTACAAGGTCATAAACTATAAATGTAGACTACTCCCTTGAAGGATAGTTGCATTATTGTTGTAATTACTAGACTGCTCCCTTGAAGGACAACTATTCAAAGAAATCAAAACATACAAAGCCAAATATAGACCACTCCCTCGAAGGATGGCTATGCCCAAATTTTGATACAAAAATAGCACCCTCCCAGAAGCTTCTCACATCGATCAGCTTCACATGACCACAAAACAAAATGACATCCCCAAGTAGACTTCTCGCATTGATCAGTCTACCAAAAAAAAAACTGACTGACAAACTATTAAGTCATGGACTTGCCTATAGTTGTTCTCAGGGTCACCTATAAAAGGGGCAAAGTTATCCCTACTAAAAAGGGTTACGCTATCCTTACATATCACATAATCACACCTATTACCCCAAAATACCCAAGGGATTTTGAGCTCACTTAACGTCAAGTGATTAGGTGACTTCTCTAACAAAAACCAATGGTCAACGACGTAATGCATGAACGGGGATTTTATTTGTAAAAAACCTATATATGTTATCATTATGGTCCTTATCAATTAAAAAGCAATGTGCCTTTCACTTCTTACACACCTTTGTCAAATGCTAGTTTATCTTTTAGGATGCAGTGTCTTAAAATTATATGCTCGCATATTGTCATCTCATAATTTTCATTATACAGTAATGAACCTAACATTCAATTCAATTTTATCATAAATAACATCACAACCAAAACATTTTCTAACCACTAACATAACATCATGATTTATTTAATGCAAATACCAATTTGTGTTATATAAATTATCATAGCCCATTCACATTAGTTTCTATGGAAAACAATACACATGGAAACTATCAACCAAACACAATTTATGTCAAGCATATACAATCACCAATATGGAAACTTGCTGAAGCATAAATAAACTCATTTCATTTTCAGCATACCCCATCACCAATATGAAAATTACTAGGGATAAAAAACCACATAACCTATGTTATAGCATAAACCAACCACACAATATAGAAAAGACTATAACATCATCATACACACATCATTTCAAGCATGTACCATCAAACATATGGGAGATGCTAAAAAAACTAACATAACCAAAACAACTATCAACCTCTTTGACTCTTCTTCCCTTTTTTTGGGAGAACTACATTGGCTTGAGGCCCTTAAAATAGGGGCTATGTAGGTAACACTCAGTTGACATGGGGTCTTCTGAGGTTAGCTCGGCCATTCATTAGTTCATCTCCCTAACTACCCAAAATTATGACCAAACAACCAGCCCTAACACTGTAGAAGTCACCTTAGAATTCTCATGGGGCACATTAGAGATCATATACATCTCCCTAACCACAAAAAACAACACTTGAGATTACTCATATCTAAGCCTGACTCGATAAACAACCTCAGAGATCACGACTATCTCCGCAGACCATGACCACTTTCAAGACAACTTTGCCTTGGTTGTTTTGATTGCATATGCTACCTCATGAATAGTTAGCAAATTATATGCACCCCTCACACTGATTGTCAAATCATGACCCAGTTGATCCCCAATATTTGTGACATTTTTGTGTTTTCCAGGAGCACTTCTTAGCCTAGATACTTGGAACATGATGCCCATTGGAGCTACTGCTTTGATCGATCTAACCCAATCAACTACCACTAATAATTTGGGGATTAATTACTTCAATTTTATTCCTCCTCGACTATTAGAGCTATAGCTTTGATCATTCTAACCCAATCAACTACCACTAATAAGCTGGGGACCGGTTACTTCAATTTTAGTCCTCCTCAACCTTGCCTGCGATAATTTGACTTGCCTATCCAGTGAAGTGGTATATGTGCAATCTCAACTATTGTAGCGTTTACACTCCAACCTCACCCTACCATCCACTGCCTATCAAATCAGCACTTGATTTCAGATTACCTTCTCTAGAGTCCAACTTTGAGGGGGAATACCTCATCCCATACCTGGGGCAACTTACACCAATTTTTGTCTTGCAGTTTGTCAGAACAAACCACAAGACAAAAAGGGGCAAATGTAGACACCGATATCATTTCAACCCCCCTTGGTCCCCTTCTAAACGTTAACACTCCTAACCCACAACCTTATTAATTTAAAAACTACATATTTTTAATTAATTACCTCACCTTGGACACCTCACCTAGACACCTCACCCTAAGACCATTTCTTTTCCTATGAGTCACCCTGAGACTAGGTCCTCCAAATCCTAACTACCCATGACCTATTCTCACTCCATCTTAACTCCCTAACCAACTCTCATGCCTCACAAACCCTTATTTTGACCATTCTCCAATGGCAAAGGCACTTGGCAGGTGGAGAAATGGGTAAAGAGCTAAAAATAGCCCTTTTACCCATTCTTTCTCCGCCAACGTCGGTCAACCTTCAGCTGACGCCAACGGGATTTTCGACATTAGTTACATAAGCCAAGCTCTAACATTGAGCTGCCCCAAGACTTTTTACACATTGACGCACACACTCTAAGACCTCAAGCATCGAAACTCGACTATCATTCTCCTGGCTACTGAAGCTCTGCATAAGTCATTCCAGAGACTGGATTGAAACATTGTACGAGGACCTCAACATCAGCCATAATGACAATAAGCATTCTGACACCTCTGGTTGTTCATCAAATAGAGCTAAGTATTCTAGTTCTCATTTCAGTGTTGTACAATACATTGTTAATTAGTTTCCATTTGATATTTCTAAATACTGTCAAGAGGCCTGACTTCTTCTGTGGAGGGTCTGAAAGGCCTTCCCTTTATTCTCACCCCCTTCTCACACCAATCCTCCACCTATACCCTTCCTCCCTCAGACCTCATTCACCTTCCCACAACCCTGCACCAACCTCTAAACTTTCAGAAACCCCCTGTGTACCCCAAAAATACTCTAAAAGCCATCTAAGGCCAACAACCACTACCGATATTGGCAACATAACCAACATCAGTGCCATTTACAAACCAACCTCGGTAGACCTACTGACATCAGTGACTGTGACACATAGACTATAGAGAACAGGTACGTGCTATCTATTTTTCTCTTTCTTAGTCATTTATTATTTCTTCTTTTACAAAACTCTTTTCTTTAAATAGTGGACTATCATCCCTTAGAGAGCTTCACGCTTCCAGGACCGAGCGCGTAGCTTGGCAGTCCACCATATCTTCTTCTAATATTTTCTTTGTTTAAGTCTCATTCTTACTGTAGATTTTTCCTCCATAGCCAAAGAGGAGCTCCCACAAAGCTTGGATACAGTGTGCACTAAATCCAGGTAATAATCAAACCCAACCTCTTAACCTTAGTTTCTTCTCCTTTGAATGCAATCAATGAAAATTTAGAGAAACATCACTGTTTGAACCATTAGAAAGATATTAATTAGGGGAACATCATGAGATATAATTTATATTTTATAAATTAAATTTAACCCCAAAAAACCCAATGTAAGTGCCCTAAATTTAAATTTTAGTAGTTCAGTCTAAAAATAGTAAGTTTCTAAAAATAGTAATTCCTCAAATTTTATATTATTGTAAATCGTGTAAGTCAAACCACTTAATATCCCTCGAGATTGGTGACCTTCCACATCTTCTTCAAACCTTCAAAACATGTATAAATGAATATTTAACCTGAAATGGAAATCAGACATCTCTTCTCAGAGATAGGCAAATGTTTGGGTCTGCAATTTTGATCAATAAAACATCTCTTTTCAAAGATAACATTATTTGAATTATGTTGTTCTTATTTCTGAATTATATTTCAACCAAAGCTTTTGAGTTTTGGATTAGTCTCACCCTCTACAACATTTCCCTCTTTTTCAAAAACCTTAGTACTTCCTTTTAGTCGTTTAGTTTCCCCTTTTTCTCACGAGTTGCATTATAAAACCACATATTGGACTTGGTCTTCCTCATGATTTTCCAACTTTGATTACCATTTTTTCCTTATTTATAACCACTTTTTAACACACCTTGAGTTTATATTTTTTGATTTTAAGTGTAATACCATGGATAGGACTCGACCTTCCTTATAAATACCATCTTTCCCACCATTTACTTTTCACATGCTTTGTTGGCACACTCATGGGTTTCTCTTTTATGAGTTGCATTGTAAAACCATGGATAGGACCCGATTTTACTCATAAAATCACCATATTTTTTAGTATTATTTATCTAAAATGTGTTTTAAATGGTTATAAATTTGTGACCCTTTGTTCTCAAGCTTTATCTTTTACTTCCTTTTGTAGATAACATTTGTACAACAAATAGTGTTAGCATATTTTCCTACATTTCCCTCATTCTTATGATAAAGAATCACACTTTACTAAATTTTACAAATTTCTCTCCCTTTATCACTTTTTTTTTGTGATTTAAATTAATTCAAATTGTTTCATGTTTCACTCCTCTTGATTTCTTTTCCTTTGGATAAAACAAGGTCAAAGTTAAGATATCACTTTTATTTCACCTAACTTTACAAGACTCTTAGACACCATGCTCTCTGAGTTATCTATCTTAGCAACCAAGTCCCAAGTATTAAAATGAAAGTCATATTTAACACCCATGTTTGGTTTTCCAAATCCCTATGGACAAGGAATAGAAAAATCCATAAAGAAAGTTAAAAGCCAAATCATTTTAAATAAAAGGCAATGTTATAGAAAAGGCAACATAAAAATTTCAAAAGTCAAAATCACACTAAAAGATGTTATTCCAAGCACATATTATATCTCAAATATAATCTTAAACTCTATAGTTTGCCTCATGCTAGAGTCGAGGTCCATTGGGGTGTGGTAGGCTAGTAGATTGGAATAGGGGAATTCAACAAACTCTATGGTGCTACTTGATTTCTCATGCAAGTACCCAATCTTCATAATAGACTAACAGCTCTATAAGGGGTCCTAAAGAATGGGGAACACATTGTGAAAAGGTAGGTATATTTTAATTTTCATTCATATAGCATTCATGGGATGATCTACATACTTCATTTTTTAACATAAGACTTGTGTGGCTAGGAGAATTTCTTCAGAGTCCTTAAGGTCAAAAGTTCTCTTGTTTTGACAAACCTAATTTGAGTGTCTTGACTTCGATAAAGAGTTCTTATACCTTGGTTTTACTTAATTTTCCACTCCACCCATTTCATTTTCCCCCTTGATAGTAAAATTATGATTCTAAATCTATTTTCCCTCTTCTATACTTCTCTCTTATTCACATCTTAAAAACATGTTATCACTACTTTGTTTCTATTTTATCTATCCTAAGAGTAAAACAACATATTTGAGTGACTAGGATTTTTTTCTTTTCATCATGGCTCTACATTTATAGACTTGTTTTGATTTGGTTTTTACATTTATCATTTCTATATTACCCTTTTTGTATATGCCTAAGTTTGTTTTTCCCTTTCATGCATCTTTTTCCATTATTGAGTGAGATAAGGATTGATACTGCTCACTCATCAATTTTTTTTTACCATTTTATTTCTTACTTGCCTATATTTATTTAAATATTATTACTACTTTCACATTGATGTTTGATTACCATCCATCTTTTTTCAACATGTATACTTGGTTTGACTTGGTGAGTTTGTCTTTCTTACTTAAGGATTGCTTGCTTGAGTTTTTCAGTCTTTAGTAGCCTTGGCTTTTTGGTTACCCAATTTACTCTTATTTTTGACTTGGAATTTTGGTATAGCATAACACTTATCACCCCATATTTCCAAATTATCAAGTACATCCCATTTGCATATAACCAATTATCTAAACTTTAATGCATTTTGTTTGTTTTTTCTCTTTAGTTTCACATTATTAGGTTTGTCAAAAGCAGTCTCTACATCCTTCACAATCAAAACTAAAAAAATGTAGAAAACCATCCAAAAATAAAGGTAAGTCAAGTTATTCATCACATTTAATTTTTAGTTTTTTCCCTTTCTATCATTTTATTTTAGTTGTTTTATGATTTCAAATACTATAACTTTTTTTTAGCTTCAATAATATGTGTCATCATGTTCTTTTCTCGAAGCACCATCATATGTTATACCTAGGTGACATGTGATGAGATTCAAGTGGGGAAAATGTATACACAATATTTTTAAAAATTTATCAATTATTGATGATTTATATCTTTCAAGAACCTATTGAGTCTCAATCTATTTGAGTACATGCCTTAAGGGGTGGACCAGGAAAGGGGTGGGTAGACCATTGGTGCTTTGCAAGATTGTTATCCCTTTTTCCACTTGATTTCCACATACTTGTCTCCTAAAAAACATTTTACTAAGCCTAATTTCCTATTTTTATCCTCCTCTAGTCATTTTATACCTTCATCTAGCCTTTCCCTAGCTTGAATCCATTTTTAGCAGTTTTAAGACTATGTCAGCTGGGTTGACCTTGTATTGTTTTGTCATCAGCCCATAGTGTCAACTTAGTTCATTTTCAGCATGACCACATTATCAAAAATACTAATAGGCTAACTAGGTTGAACTTATCATCCAAAATTTTTGTAAGGGTTTAGGGTTATATTTTCCTATATAAACCATCCATTTCAATCATTTAGATAAGAGGATACGAGTTATTATTCATTTTTTATTCTTTACAATCTACTCTTCCATCATTCTACTTAAGGAATCTTAGTTAGGGTTTCTACTTGAGAATATAGTCTTGTGGATAAGTCTTGGATGCTTGGGCCTTTCCTAATTATCCTTACAAACCATAAAAACCTCTTTAGAAGCACCTTTGGCCAAGGGAGAGATTGAGTCTCAATAGGTTCATCAATTCAAGTAAGTATCTCTAATTTTGTTTTTCTCTTTAGTAGATAGAAGTAACATAAATAATGTATTTTAATTAATATTACTCCATATCTCCATGCATTAAGGTCTTACCTATACATATCTTAATTAGGATTATCTTATGCATGTTTACTTTTATGTTTACTAACCCCATTTTGTGCCACAAGCTTTGGTGAGCACTAGAATAGGCTTTTACTTTACTTACTTATTAACATAGTGAATATGAAAACATAGGACCCACTTAGGGTTGTTGCATGATTTTTATTAGACTGGAGGCTTTGAAACCCTCCCTAGTAGAGTTATTGTGATAATATATCCCTTAATTAAGTCTATTGGATCCCCATCTCGATCACATTCCTGATTATTTAATGTATCCCTAATTGTAAGTATATGTAAGATCTATCTTCTCCGAGTTAATATTAATTTATAGATCTTTGGTATTTATGATTGCATAAGGTATCCATCCACAAATGAATTAAATATTTCATGGCCCATTTAAATAATATATGTTCTTATTTTGATGCTCCAAAAATCATAATTAGTCCCATTGAAATATGGAGCCTTACTAATAGAGAAACCACCTTGAGCTTGCTGACTAGCCATCCTCACTTCTAAGATCTCCTTTAGGTCATTAAGCCTACTTCAAAAGACTTGATATGATACCAAATTTTTGAATCAAAATTAATTAGGGGGGGGGGGGGGGGGGGTTGGGGGTGAATCAATCTTCAAAAAAATTCTTAACAATCTCACTTAAACAACCATGAAACATTCAATCAAGCATATAGATCTTGCAAGCATAAACACCTATCCACATAAGTATGAAACACAAGAATACATCACATATGTGAAAAAAAATCAAGGGGATGAAAACTAACTTATATATTAAAATTTAATAAATTATTATAAGACAAAAATCAAATGTAGTGAAGCACTAATTCCATATGGAGCACCAACCCCAACTATCTAAGCACTAACTTAGCTAGGCTTTAACAAACACTAACTTACAAGGAAGCACCAACCCACTAGATGAATCATAAAAAACTCATCCATATGATTAATTTTATCACCTAAATATCACATTTTTTTATCAAACAACTGATGATGACCACATCTTCAACTCTTCACACTCTTATCCCTCTCAAACTACCTTCTAGGCTTCTTCGCTCAACTAGCCCTCTTCTTGACTTGATCAGGTCAGATGACCTTGATTTTCATATACAAAACTTTTTTAAAATATTCATAATAATTTATATATGCTATTTATATTTATATAATACATCCTTATGCTTACCAATCCTCTATTTCATTCACTTATCTTACTCCCACTCCAATAGGCCTAAAACTACCTTGTATCATATACAAACCTCTTACTCATATACTTCTTAGTTAGACAAATACCCTTAAATTCTAAGGTAGGACTGTCAAGATCCCCTAATCTACTCTGAGAGTATAATTGATTGCCTTTGTATAAGCAACTAAACATGAAATTAAACCAGAAGTAATAAGTAACTAGAAATTAGAAATAGCAAAGAATATGAGATACGAGAAACAATACAATCTTGTATTCAACTCTTCCAGAAGGAAATACAATGAATAAATCTCACTCTTCTTCCCACACCTCTTGGGCATACATTAATTTTCTCTCAAGAGTTCTCTCTCTCAATCAATTACAACCAACTCAACACTGAGTTGTTCCCTCCACCAGTCAGTGACAATCAACCCAATGGTTATTGTTGCCTACTACCAGTACCTTCCAATCCACCGTGTGTTGCAAATCTTCTTGATCTTGCTACCCCATAGATCTAACTGATCTTACACACACCCTTGGCACACTTGTATATCTCCTTGATCTTGCCACCCTGTAGATCAAATGATCTTGCTCTTCTACACCTGCAGGTCTCCTTGATCTTGCACACCTTGCAAATCAACTGACCTTGCTTACCTGTAGATCTTCCTAATCTTGCACTCTTGCAGACCTTCTAGATCTTACACTTGAGGATATAATCCTTCTTAGTCCTTTTTAATTACAATACAGCCCCATGGGTCTCTTAAATAGATCCCAAAACAAATTATAATTAGAAAAGTGGACCCAAGACTAAAATTAGTCTTTACATGCAAACTAATTGTTCGTCTATAATTAGAAAATAGTTCTAGAAATACATGCAAATGCACAGAAGTTGATGTTGATCTATAGATGACCAATGCCAGCCAACCCCTGACCGATGTCGGTCGACCCCTAATTGGTTTTGACTGATGTCTGTCGCTTCCGGTCGACCCCTGATCGATGTCGGCAAGTTATGACCGACGTCGATTACTGTGTAACCCAGCAACCTCCACAATTTGCATAATATTGAAGCTTTTAGCTCCACAACTTAACAATCTCCCACTTGGAGATAAACAGCTACACATGTACCTATACCTATACAACAACATCCTCTAATTTATTTTTGGCTTGTATCTCCATCTTCAAGTTCAATCTTGAAGACCAACAAAAGTTGAATGAAGATTCTAACTTCTTCTTTGTTATCGGCTTTGTTAACATTTCAGTAGGGTTCTTATCCTTGCTAGCCATCGTGACTGCAACAACCTTTTGCAACTCTAAAATCTAGCTAACCGTCATTCCACCAACAATGAACACATATCCTGTGGTGCTTCTCCTGCCATCCAAGTCACCTACCATATCTGAATCTACATACCCATGTAGAGAAATGATTGACCCTACATAGCATAAATACCTACTGCTAGTCCCTCTTAGATATCTGAGAATCCACTAAACTACTTTCCAGTGCTCCTTCCCTGGATTGGCCATAAACTTGCTGACAACTCCCACTGCTTGGTTAATATCAGGTCTAGTACATACCATGTACTCAACCTCATTATGTGATTTAGGACACTGTTCTTTACTCAACTTGAACTATCCAACCATAAGTGTGCTTACCGATTTTGCATCCTACATATCAAACCTCTCCACTACCTTATTCACATAATCCTCTTGAGACAAAATCAACCTGTGATTTTCCCTGTCTCTAGAAATACTCATGCCAAGAATTTTCTTTGCTCCTAAATCCTTCTTGGCAAATGTCTAAACTAATTTTACCTTTAGCTCAGTAATTCCCTACATGTGTGACCCTACAAAAAGCATATACACTACATACAGTTATAAGATAATGTAGTTATCATTATCTAACCTGGTAAAATAAACACAATGGTCACATTGACATTGACTAAAGCCATGCTTTGTCATAAACCTATCAAACCTCAAATACCATTGTCTTGGAGCTTGCTCAAGACCATATAACCTGGCCTTCTATCTCACCTATCCATTCTCTCCTTTCTTTAACCTATGAATCCATTCGTCTTTCAGTGCTTTCTTTTCGGCTAGAAACTCTACCAAATCCCACATTTGGTTCTCTTCCAAGGAATCAATTTCCTCATTCATGCCATGCTCCCATTGTTTCCTAGATTCTACCTGCATTGCCTCTTCAAAACTTCCTAGTTCTCGACCATCAGTGAGAAATAGGTAGTATAAAGAAGGGGAATAATGAATTTGAGGCTTACTTACCCTTTTAGACCTCCTCATGGGTGTTTGAGACTCATTGATAGCTTGTTGTCTGCCCAAATTTCATTCTAATAGTGACTGATCCTGGTCATCTCTGGTTGACCTCATTCTACACCCGACTGATGTCTATTCCACCTGATCACCAATGTCAATTTCCTGACTGACATCAGTGTCCACCTGCCTGACATCACTGACTTTGGTCTCCACCGCACCGATGTCAGTTCCTACCTGACCAACGTCGGTGTCTGTGTTTTCTTGTGAGTGATGATTTTTACCCATGAGCTCATTTTGGATCATAACCTTTTCCAAATCAACATTTCCCTACTCAAAAATATTTAGCCTCTTGAGCTGATCTCTGTCCATCATCTTCTCCTTGAAAACTAAGGCTTTTCAGTTCTTAAATATGTTAAAAACATCAGATTTCCTCTTTATGCAATAAACCCAATCCTTTTTTGTAGCATCATCAATGAAAGAAACATCATACTGTGATCCTCTAATAGAAGCTCCTCGAGTTGGTCCCCACACCCTTGTGTGAACAAGCTCCAACTTGTGCTTCTTCTTTGTTGACCCAATTGTGAGAAACCTCAATTTCACCTGTTTCCCAAAAATACAATGCTCACAAAAATCTTAGTCTATCAAATCTGAAAGCTTACCTTTTGACTTAAGAACATCCATTCCCTTCTCACTCATGTGACCAAGCCTACAGTGCCACATCTTTGCATCTACATCTGAAGTAGATAAAATAGAAGGAGAATCAATAATACAAGTAGATAGATAAAGTGTACCTACTTTCTTACCTCTTGCTAATACAAGTGCACCCTTGGAAACTTTCCAAGATTCTACTGTGAGAGTTATTGTACAACCCTCATCACCCAACTTTCTTATAGAAATCAAATTTTGCTTCAGGACTGAGACATGCATGACATCCTTCAACACCCATGTGTTGCCATTCTGTAATTTCAACTGCACTTTCCCTTATCCAACAATTTGACAAGGCTCACCAACCCCCTAAATAAATCTTTCCAAAATCTCCATGGACATAATCATGGAAAAATTCTCTATTTGGGGTTGCATAGAAAGAGGCACCAGAATCTAAAACCCAAGATTCTACTTTATCCAAGGAACATATAAGAGCATCCCATGCAACAATACCTACATCATTTGCTTCTTTATTTCCTTCATGCTAATCTTCTACCAACCAACAATCTTTCTTTGCATGCCCTTTCTTTCCATAATACAGATAATCTTCTATATGCATCCTCCATAATTGATAATTCTTGCCATTGAATTTCTCCATTCTTAGCTTACTTTCTTCTACCATTGCTTTACTCCCACTCAATCAGAAAAACCTGTGAGTGACTTGTAATAAAAAAACACTTAACACACTCTAAAACCAAGGTGTTAGTGAACCAAGCTCTAATACCATTTGTCAGGATCCCCTACTCTAATCCGAGAGTACAATTGATTACCTTTGAATAAGAAACTAAACACGAAATTAAACCAGAAGTAATAAGTAACTAGAAATCAGAGACAACAAAGAATATGAGATATGAGAAACAATAAAATCTTATATTCAACTCTTCCAAAAAGAAATACAATGAAGAAATATCACTCTTCTTCCCACACCTCTTGGCTGTACAGTAATTCTCCCTCAAGAGTTCTCTCTCTCAATCAATTACAACCAACTCAACACTGAGTTTTTCCCTCCACCAGTCAGTGACAATCAACCCAATGGTTGTTGTTGCCTACTACCAGTACCTTCCAGTCCACCATGTGTTGTAGATCTTCTTGATCTTGCTACCCCATAAATCTAATTGATCTTTCACACAACCTTGGCACACTTGTAGATCTCCTTGATCTTGCTACCTTGCAGATCAACTGATCTTGCTCTTCTGCACTCGCAGGTCTCCTTGATCTTGCACACCCTGTAGATCAACTGACCTTGCTTACCTATAGATCTTCCTGATCATGCACTCTTACAGACCTTCTAGATCTTACACTTGAGGATCTAATCCTTCTTAGTCCTTTTTAATTACAATACAGCCCCATGGGTCTCTTAAATAGATCCTAAAAAAAACAATAATTAGAAAAGTGGACTCAAGACTAAAATTAGTCTTTACATGCAAACTAACTGTTCGTCTATAATTAGAAAATATTTCTAAAAATGCATGTAAACACATAGAAATTAGTGTCAATCTATAGATGACCAATGCCAGCTGACCCTTGACCGATGTTGATAAACCCCTAACTGGTTCTGACTGATGTCTGCCACTTTCGGTCGACCCCTGACTGATGTCGGCAGGTTATGACCGATCTCAATTATTGTGTAACCCAGCAACCTCCACAATTTGCATAATAGTGAAGCTTTTAGCTCCACAACTTAACAAGGACAAGTAATATATTATTAAATATCATAAACATGAATCAAATGTGCTTTGATTCCATTTAGGCCTGACATACCTTAATTAGTCCTTATTTCATCTTTAGGTCTCATGGAGACCTAATCCCATTAAGTCTACTTTAAGACATGTTACACTTTGCCTTCATTAGAAAAAATTAAAGTACATAACATATAAGGATCATATAATATAATAATTATATATAGACTTGATAATCTCATTTAGGTTTCATGAGATCTTTCAAGTCCAATCACCACTTGAAGGACACCATTTATACTGTTCACAATTAGGCCTGTGCATACCCAAAAAGTATGTCTTGAATAACTGAAACATATACACATTTTTTTAAAATATAAATATAAATAAATAAAATATTAAAAACATAATTAACTCATATTCATCTAAAAATTCATTATATACTTCAACTTAGGGTATATAAGCTCAAACTCTTTTTTGCAAAATGCTCACTCTGAACTGTCAACTAGATTCAAAATACAGTCATGGAAAATTGAAATTTTAACACATAAAATAAAATGATAAATAAATTGAAATTTATTAAAATTATCATAAAATATCCTCAAAATAAACTCCAAAAAATATATCATAATCTCTAATGGAAACTATTGGTCTTGCAGACCCATTTGTTGACCTTCTCTCTCACAAACCTAACTCAGCCAGACAAACCATTTTGGATCCAAAAATTTAAATTATTTAAATTACAATAAAACCTTATAAAAATAATTGATATTACATATATCTCCAAATAAAAAAAATAATGTGCATTAAATACTTCAACTCAAGGCATAGATCCTCAAACTTATCATTTTAACTTGGTTACCCAAAACTACTAGTTTGCCTTGAAGCACAATCATGGTGATAATGATATTCAACACATGTATAAATATATTAAATTAATTAAAATGCATGTATATAATCCTATAATATCATTATACCAATATAAAATATAAATATAATATTTTTAAATGGAAATATCGGTCTTGTAGACCAATGTCATGACCTCACTATACACAGACCTCACTAAACTAGATAAGTCAATATTGTGAGCAAATTTTGTTATATTATTTGATATCCAAAACATATATCCAACATAAAAATGTATTAAATTTATTTAATTCATCCCTATTCCATGATAACACATTCCTAATCAAATTCTCATTATTTCTTAAGTTTTTCACTATTTTTATCATTAGGCTTATTAATGACTGGTCATCTTGGATGGATAGTTTAACACACTTGAGGTATAGAACCTATCTATAAACCACCATGAACACAAAAAAAAACTCTCAAAATTATTACTCCATCCATTTATCAACTTTTAATTGGTCAATGTGACTGCTACAATAAATCTCCAAGAAACAAGTCCTTTCTTTTAGGGTCCACTCAATCCCCTATCAAATCAATCACCCCCGGAGATGCCTAGGAGAGTTTAATTCATGATCAAATAGTTTTGATAGTCATTTGAGACCATTATGATTTATTTTAGTAATATATTTCACATTATTTCATTTTTAGGGTTTTAGAGAGGGTTAACCCTATTTTTGGTGTTAACGATTATTCATAAAGGACTACCCCTCATTTACAAAAAAATGTCTATAGGTATTAGCTAAGACCATTCCCCATATATCCTTAACAAATAAAGTTATAATGTAGATGTTACATGTTCCAATGATCACCTGAAAGTTCTTATTAGGTTGAGAACCCTTCATTCTATCCACATAAGAGACCTCAAAACCACTTTTCATGCCTTAACTTACAAATAATGACCTTAAACCTTGTGAATTTGATTAAAACAACATATAATACCTTTGATAACACTCACCTATCCATTATTTCCTTGGAAACTGATCTTAATACCTCATTAGGCCATGCTCTCACCATCTTACTTTACTAAACCTAAGTATTCACACCTCATGAGGTCTTGAACTAAACTTCAAACCTAATTCCATGTGTTATTAACCTCACTTACATGCTCATATAAAATATCACATGCTAAAATAATGTCAAACATCCTTCATAATCCTTGACAATAGATCATGATGCCTCATTAGGCCAAGCATGGTCTAGAAATGGTTTATTTGTAGCCTTACCCTATAGGTTCACCTTGAAACTATCATGAGTGATATAATGTCTCATATATATACTCAAGCAACCATTTATAACCGCTTATTCCTTTTTTCACCATATTACTAAGTCATCATGCTCAAACCTTCTCACTAGGATTTTACAAGCTATTAATAGTGCCATGACTAAGCTTCTCAAGCACTTGAAGATTGACAACTGATATTGAAACACTCTTTGATGTTTTTACACCTTGATCACATGACTTACATGCTCCTCAAGCAATGTCATACCTTTGTACACACCTCTTCATTCTCACTATACATATGCTCATGATATGACTAGGCTCGTTATGACTAGGCTTTTCAAGACACTTCATTCTCAAAGATTCTTGCCTTTTTGTCACATGGATTCCTTGTCACATTAAGTACAGAAGCTCATGTCTCATAGACCATTCAACATGCATCTTTACCAGATACACCTTAACATCAAATGACATTAAGCTTTACATCAAATGATATCAACCTTGACATTAATGAGAACACTTTTCAACATGTTCACCTTTAGTAGAATCTAGACTAGTGTTGAGAGAAGTCCAAGAATGAGTGTGTGGA
Source organism: Torreya grandis (assembly GCA_037957365.1). Classification (NCBI taxonomy): domain Eukaryota; kingdom Viridiplantae; phylum Streptophyta; class Pinopsida; order Cupressales; family Taxaceae; genus Torreya; species Torreya grandis. The sequence goes on from JARHVA010001730.1 coordinate 422,582, forward strand.
GCCCACATTAACAGGACAATTTTAGACAAAAATTTATTGTGTAATAATTATTACTAGCCAATAATGGAAGTAGATGTATATATATATATGATTCCCTACATTGAGAACCACCATGGTATTATTAATGGTTTAAGTGTCTTAGCAAGAGCATGAATTAGATTGGCATGATTTTAACACTTAACACACCTCTTTAAATATATATATATATATATATAGAGAGAGAGAGAGAGAGGTGTGTTAAGTGTTAAAAGCATGCCAATCTAATTCATTCTCTTGCTAAGATAGTTAAACCATTAATAACACCATGGTGGTTCTCAATGTGGGGAATCAACCTTATCAGGAAGATCAATCTAACCTATTCAAATGGCCATAAACACATCTTTACTACTACTAAATACTTCACTAAATAGGTGGAAGCCATTACCCTCACTTACATCACTAGTAAGTAGACCTCCAAGTTTATATTCAACCATCGCATTTGTCACTATGGCATCCCATCTGATATTATATTTGATCAATATAGATCATTCAAGAATAAATATGTGAAAACACTTTGTTCTCAATACCAAATCAAATAACATTTCTATATTACTTACTATCCCCAAGGCATTGGCCAAGATGAGGCTTATAATAAAACCATTATTAACATTATGAAGAAGATTATAAATGATGTTGGTCATAATTATCACTTACAACTATGCAATTTCCTCTAAGCATACCATACCACATTTTATAATCTAATAAGAGCTACACCTTATTCACTTATCTATGAAACTGCAGCCATTCTTCTTATTTAGGTCAAATTTCCTTCTCTCTAGATTTTTGTGTAGCACATCATCAAAAATCAAGGATATAGAATGGCTCACTTGTAGGAGTTAGACTTACTTGATGGTAAATATTTGGATGCCTTGAAAAGTCTCTACCTTTATTATAATTGACTAAAAGTCCAACACAATAGGTGCATAAAGCATCATTAATTCAAGATTGGTGACCTATTACTAAAAGAGAATTAAAAAATGTAAATGTTGAATCCAAGAAAAAGGGAAAGTTATAACCAAATTGGTTAGGGCCCTATATGGTTGTTACATACAAACTTTCTAAATTAAAGGAAGATGAACTTAATGAACTAATGAACATATTTCACCTCAAACGTTCATATGCTTGAGGGAACTGGATTATTGTCTACAAGGATCATTCAAGTTATGCCACACTATACCTATTCTTTGTATAATACCACTTTTCATTCTACCATATCCTTAACCCTTCATCTACCATTTTTTACCTAACCTTGCCTGTTACATTTAGCCTTGGTTCTGATTCATTTGTTTTTCAAGCATGTTTAGTGGTTGATGATAGATTCAATTCTAGTAGTTTTTTCATAAATATATGTTTTAATGAAAGTATATACAATCAATATAATAATGGATCTAGTAATTACATATTTAATTTGTTATTACGCTTAACTGATGCCACTGATTATGACTGCCATTGGGAAAATTACTAGTCCACCTTGTTGTACTAATTATAATTGCCTATATGAAAATTAGTACCATTGACCCTTTGCAATTATTTCCTAATTATAACCACCTATGGGAAAATTAGTGAAAACACATTTACCATGCACTACCAAATCATCTTGCCATTACTATTATCATTTGTCTTTCCATTTACCTTTTACTTGGAACTTACTGGTACTTAATTAGATGCCTTATTGATAGGTGGAACTATAGTGACTTGAGGTACTTATGGGATTATGTAGGCATCACTCGATTCTTGTTGAGGTTAGCTTAGTCACCCTTTTGTCATTCTATCACCATTTTGTGAGCATTTTTAAGTTGAACACTCTCACCATTTTATGTAAAACCTAAGCCACGCTCTCGCTATTTTACGAGTTGGACTATTTTGTGTCTTAGAATTCTTGATTGAGTTTAGATGCCTAGACAATTCTAAAAACATTTGTAATAGTTTCAAAACCCTTAAACATTTGTAAAAGATATAGAAAATCCTAAAATCATGAAAATTGGCTTAGAATTTTCATACGAGATATAAATCAATCAATTTTTTTGGATGGTCCATCTTATTTATTCAGTTTATTTCTAGACCACCTTGGTCATTTTCTTCCCATTTATAGGAGAATTACATCAGCTTGAGGTCCTCACAGACTATGTAAGCAACACTTGGATATATGGGTATCTCAGGTTAGCTCAGCCACACCTTCCTTTATTTTTTGATCACTTGTTTGCATTAAGGATCCTAGGACCCCTAGATTTTTTATGAGTAACCACTTGTCATTTAGTTTCCCCATCCTTTTTGGCCTTAAGTGATAAACTCTCATCATTTTATGAGTTCATATAGTGATAATTATATATTCAAATTCGATGCATTAATGACCACTTAGCTTCATCTTATGCTCTCACTATTTTGTGAGTACTCTCTATCTCTAGACTCTCACTATTTTATGAGCTCATACTTATTCCAATCCTTGGATGTAATAGACACTGTGAACTACTATTTAAATTCATTTGTGGATACTTATCCCTAGACTTTTTAGTATGGTTTTATCCTAAACCATACTCTTAAACTTACATGATTTGTTTATGTTGATGTTTTCATGATTATGAAATATCATCCCATCTTCTCTCACACACTCACCATTTTATAAGACCATTACCATTTTCCTATACACATAAATCAAATTTTCTTGTCATCCATTTTCTTCTATCACATATCTTGGGAGAACTACATTTGGCTTGAATTTCACATTAGATCTTGTGTCCATGGAACTATGTAGGTAGTGTCCACTTTCCTAGTGTATCTAGAGTCATCTTGGCTACCCTTTCCTTTTCTTCTATCCCCCCATTTTGTTTTTCATCTCATTTTATTGTTGTCTCCTATAGCCTTAGGGAAATTTTTGTCTGTCTTGTTTATGTTGTTATTTTATTATAACCTAAGGTCAACCTTGTGCCAATTATTCTTGTGTTTTACTTTAGTCATTGCTACCTAGCTTAGGGATTACCCTGTGGCCAAGCATAACACCTTTATTACACATACAAGAACAATTTGTTTTCTATTTACACTACCATTATGATTAACCATTGTTTGTGTCTTATAATTTGATTACTATATTTTTCTTTACTTTGGATTATTTAATTATTTTTGATTGTTTTGTTCACTTTGTTTGTTTGTTTTGTTGTGTTCAATCTATTTATCTTTTTGTTTGTTTTTATCTTTTTTGTTTATTTGTTTGTTGTTTACTTTTCAATTGTCATGAGATTATTACATTTTATTTGCACTTAAGTCTTGTTTATCCATATCATGTACTTTAGTTATGTATTTTTGTATCTAATATTACACTTGATGTATTTTTTATATTTAGACTTAGGATTTGGTTATCCATATCTTGTTCCTAAGTTATTTATATTTACATATACATTGGGTTTTCCATGCTTAGGATATGAATTGCCATTTTAGTTATCCATAACTATCATGCATAATATCAAAAGCTACTACAAAACCATGCTCACATGGAGTTTTCTAGTAATGGAAACATCTCTCTAATGGTCACAAACTAGTTATCTACCCTAACACATGACTTAATCCATGAGTAATAAGAAAGTGCAACAAATGATTTATTATGTGTTTATACATATGAAATTATATGAATAAGCATCCATATGAGTAATACAACATAATAAGATGTTACTCTCCAAAAAAATCATCCTCTACCTTCTCTATATTTTTGGGCCACCCTATATGAGTCATTTGACAACATGGTTTCTCAACCTATATCCCATGTTTATTCAAACCTGTATCTTCAAACTCACATTTAGGATATAAATATGTTGTTATCCTTTACCAACACTATATTTTTGGGCTTCTCTCTGAGACCTATTTTGCAACATGTTTTCTCAACCTATATCCCATGTTTATTTGAATGTGCATTTTGAGCTCACATTTAGGCTATAAATGTGTTGTTATCCTTTACCATCTCTATACATTTTGGGCCTCCCTATGAGACCTATTTCAAAACATGATTTCTCAACCTATATCCCATGTTTGTTCAAACATGCATCTTTGAACTTACAGTTAGGCTAGAAATGTGTTGTTATCCTTTTCCAGCATTATATTTTTGGGCCTCCCTTGTAGACCTATTTCAAAACATAATTTCTCAACCTATATCCCATGTTTTTTTCAAATTTATATATTAGAGCTCACATTTAGGCTAGAAATGTGTTATTATACTTTGTCATCACTATCTTTTTGGGCCTCCATTTAAGACCTATTTCACAACATAATTTCTCAACCTATATCCCATGTTTATTTGAATGTGCATCTTCAAGCTCATATTTATGCTATAAATGCATTGTTAGCCTTTGCCATTTCTATAATTTTTGGGCCTCCCTCTGAGACCCACTTCATAACATAATTTATCAACTTATATCCCATGTTTGTTTGAACATGTATCTTTAAACTCACATTTAGGATAGAAATGTGTTTTTATTATTTTCTAGATCTATTATTTTTAGGCCTCCCTCTGAGACCCTTTTCAAAACATGATTTCTTAGCCTAAATCCCATGTTTATTAAAATTTGCATCTTTGAACTCACATTTAGGCTAGAAATGTGTTTTTATCCTTTACCAACACTATTTTTTTGGGCCTCCTCTTGAGATTTATTTAACAACATGATTTATTAGCCTATATCCCATGTTTATTTGAATGTACATCTTCAATCTCAAATTTTGCCTAGAAATATGTTTTTTATCTTTTGTTAATGTATGTGTTCATGATTATAACTGTCTTTGGGCAAATCAATGTGTTTCACTTTTTATTGATGATTATAAATACCTTTGGGTAAATCAATCTATTTTTCCTATTTTTCCTTTTCTAATTATAACCACCTTTGAAAAAATTAGTACCCATCATATTGCCTTGCTAGGAAAACCATTTGTATTACTGCTTATAACCACCTTTTGGTAAATGATAGTCACACCCTTTATTATTGATTACAACTACATTTGGGCACATCAGTGACTTTGATTTTTATTATCGTCTATAACCACCTTTAGGAAATAAAATAATCCCACCCCTATTCCATCTAGATCATGTCATTTTATTCATTTTGAGGGAATGTTTGATAATTCTATTTTTATCACCCACTCCCTCAAGGGGGCATCAAGGGTTATCGATCACTTTTTTGTGCATGAACCATTCAAATTAATGACTTTTTAAATCTTTAAAAAGACATTATTATGCTTGTGTCTTGCAACACCTTCTCAAATAGGGGTAAATTATAGACACCTAATTTTGTCCACCTCCATACCAAAACTGACATTTAATTCACTTTTTAGTAAAGAACACATTTTAAGCCTAGAAATCATCTATAGAAGGGATTTAATTACCCAAAAATGTGATAAGGCTAGATTATTTGGTGTATTAGTCTATATGCATCACTAACCTAGTTCAATTCTAACCCTAGTCAAATTATGACCTAGTAATTTGACACTTTTGACATGTTAATTTATTAATTCATGACATTTAAATCCATTGACAAAATCTAAAAATCACTAATCAAGACTAATTATATTACAAATCTTAATTAACTTGCCTAAAAAAAATTCCAAATCAAATTAATGAATTTCATTTACTAAAAAGGTTTTTTTGACAAAAATAAACTTACAGAGTCAAATGAGCTAATAAATTTATTTATTATCTCAAATATATTCAAAAATATGACTCAAACCTCACAAATATCTAAAGTGATTCATAACCTCAAAATATAAAAAATTGAGGTGTCAAGACTTCATGAGTGTCTTAAACCCTCCCAGAGATAGACTGACCCAACCAATGTTAATTAAAACTCAATCCATGTTAGAATTTAACCTAACCTACTCATAGTTAGAGTTAGTTCTTTGAGCTATAAGTACAAGTTCCTACACCATTATTTAAGAAGCTTTTATGTATAAGGTTATTATATTGGAATTTCTTCTTAAAGCCTTTGAGAGTAGAGTTATTATGCCAAAATTGAGTTAAGCTTCAACACCAAATCATAAGTAACATTAGAGAGATGCTACCACCTTATATAAGCATTACTAAGAGACTACAATCATCATAGTCTAATCAAGAATATTCTTATGCCAATAAGTAAGCACCATATGCGATAAGGGAGGTAGTATATTTGTATTATCTTCATCTCTTCTTTGTAATTTTACTTATCATTTTATGCTCCCCCTAGTGTTTAGGCAAGAGGGTTTAGTCTTAGTAAATTGTTTGTCTTATGTTTTCTCATTTTAAACTAAAAAGAGACTAATATAATTTTTGTTTCCTCTTCATACTCCTAACCCATAGATAGTAGCAAACTTGGAACTATGAGAGGACTTGAGTCCTATAAGAATCTATGAATAGTTGAAAAGTATAAGTGAAACATGTATGTATAATAAAAATGACTAGAATAGAATAAATAACATATGTAATACCTAGAAAATATAATTAATGTAAACATGGAAATAAATATAATCTAAATTTTGTATTTTATAAGCCATATTTGAATGTTTTTATATTTTGGACATATTATATTATTTTTATGTTTTTTCAGTAGTATAAGATATGTACAAGCAATCTTGAAAATGAAACTATATACAAAGAGTAAGGTAAGAGAAATTATGTACAAGAGGAGAGATAATACTAATCAATGAGTCTCATAAGAGACTTGAAATCAATGTGTCCTATATTAAAGAGAGGAAGAGTGATCATGCATGATATATGATGAGGAATTTGAGATCATGAAATTATATGTACTAAGTAATCTATAGCTATAACTACCTGTAGAGTGGGACTAGGAATATATGGAGTTAACTAAATATGATTGTAAACTATGGGTTTATTAAGAACCCATATGGTAGAATAATATATAACTATAGTGGATGGTTTATGTTGTAACACTGATATGTGTGGTAATGGGGTAGAGAGAGCTCTCTAGAATTTATATCATGTCTCTGACATAGTGGTCTCTCTAATATATATCTTTGTGGGAGAGTATGTGTACATGATGATGTCGTAGGAGTATACCTCACCTAAACTGGTGGCTCAATTGATATATTATGTGTGTTAATAGTCTTTGTGTGTTGAATGGTAACTAGTGTCTACAATATAACTGGCTTTAGAATAGGTAAAGGATAATCATATGGAAGGACCTAAACTATAACCACTTGATTTTCATCTATATATTTGAGGCATTTATGTATGGTGTATGGGATAACCCAAAGTTATTGTATCCAATGCCTACCTAATAACATATCAAATGTGCCAACACTAGGTATGATTATGAATCTGGTGTCCACATGTGCAAGCCTAACTTGCAATGGTAGTACTATAGCCTCTATGGATCTATGAACATAACCACTAAAGATGTGAATAACTATCTCTATTTGAGAAATGTCCTACTCAAAATAAAGAGTCTGGTTCACATCTTCATAAACTAGACATATAAATGATGAAGCTAAACATAGAGAATTAATAATATAATTCTTCACACTATAAAATTTATTCTATTACATATTCATTCAGGAAATTACATCTTTATAGGAATGTCTTTCCCATAAACATGGTGAACCGTATCACCATAAATCTCTCCTCATATCTCTCCTGATATCCCTAATTGTAATATTTTTTTAACTCACCTCAATATATCTAACAAACTAATGTATTCTATCAATTAATTAAATATATATAATAGTGAATTATTACTCTTGTAATTATTCACATTAAAATAATCAAAAAATAATGTGAGGATTAACATTTCCTAACATTCCACCCTTAGGCCTTACCTGGTAATTTGTGTTTCATAGGACTTAATGAAAGTAGAGAAGGAACATATCAACTTATTATCTATATGCAAAGGGAAATGCAACATATCTATGTGTCAATCCTAACTTGGATAAGATAGATCCTACTTACACTTCTGATCAGGGATACATTAGATAATCAAAGTCATGACCAATATGGATCTGTTAGACCTAGCCAAGGTATTTTTTACCTTAATAATATCACTAGGGATGGTTCTAAATATTCTATTCAAGCAAACTATGTAATAAACCTAACTAGTTCCTATGTTTTCATATTCACTAAAATAATAAGTAAAGCAAAAATCTAATCTAGTGTTCACCAAATCTTGTGGCACAAAGTGGGGGTAGTAAACATAAATGTAAACATGCATATAATACATATAATCATGTCAATGTATATGTAACTATAATGCATGAGAGATAATTATAAATGTATACATATATACTCTTACAAAGGAGAACAAAGTTAGGCATACTTATCTTTGAAGATGAACCCACCAAACCTCAATCTCTCCCTTGGCCAAGGTGCTTCACAAGAGGTTGTTTTGGTATGTAATGATGACAAGGATAAATTAGCTCTAGGATAAAAAACCTATCAATGCATCCAAAAGCTTTATCCACAAGATAAGATCCATATTTCCAAAGAAAGTATGAAACCCTAAGCTTGTTCCTCAAGTAGAATTGTGGATAAGCTGATGCATAATATATCACTTCTCTTCTTATCTCTTCTTAATAAATGATAGGAATGAATGTGTTTATATAGGTGGATCTAACCCTAAGTCCTAAAATTTTAGGCTGCAAGGGTCGACCCGGCTGCCCTAGTAATGTAATTAAATGAATTAAGTTGGCCATGGCTGACATAGTTCTTAGTAAGTTGATGTAAATAATAATATAGGGTTGACTTAGTTGACATAGTCATGTAAACTACCAAAAAGGATTTTAGGTTAGGGAAAGGGATAATAAAGGTGGAAAATAACTAGAGGAGGTTGAAAATAGGAGGCAAAGCTTAGGGGAATGGTTTTTAAGAGACAAGTTTGTAGATAGTAAGTGGAAAAAGGGACAAAAATATTATAAAGCACTAATGGTTTGTCCACCCCTTTCCTAGTGTACCCCTTAAGGCATGTAGTTAGAGAGATTGATATTTGATAGGTTCCTATAAGATAAAGAGTGTCAGTGATTGATTCAAGTTTGAAAATATTATGTATATAAATATACCCCACTTAAATTTCATCACATGTTAGATAGGTGTAACAGTTGGTACTTCAGGAAATGAACATGATGACACATAACACTAATGTTAAGTAAAGTGTAGTAATAATCAAGTAAGATAAATAAAAGGACAAAACTAAAAAGCACATACCTTGACTTACCTCAATGTTGTAGATAAAGAAGGAGATGTAGGAAATGTAAAGGTATCTAATGTAAAGAACATTACACAAACCTGTAGAGATTAGTGCAAAATAGAAAAAAAACTATTTTTTTTGAAATATATGCATATAATAGTTAGGAAAATTCTATATAAAATCAAGATTTTAGAAATTTTTTATGGTTTGTAAAAAGATTTAGTAGAAATAAAGATATGAGCAAAATAAGGAATCTAATAGTATATTTTTGAAGGGTAAAGAACTATGAATAGTAAAGATAAATAGGGTGAAAAGGAATTCATTTTCTATTATAATAAAAATATAGATCTGAAAAACCTAGTAAGATTCCAAAGATCTAGGATGGTGAGGAGATGACAACTAAGATGGGGAGGACACCTATCAGCCACAATGAGTGCAACACATGTGAGTAACTAAAAATTGTAAATTTGTTTTGAGTATTTTATTTGAAATGAAGTATTTTATAGAAATTTGTAAATTAGACCAATTCTATAAATTGGAATGAACCCCAAGAAGTTGTTAAAGAAACTAGAGGTTAAACAGGGAACTAGGTTAAAAGGAATCAGAGTAATAAATGTCAAAGGCATTTATTATAATTGGGTCAAAGAGTTGGTAATTTAAAAGAGCTAGGTCAACCCAGTTGACCTAGTAGGTTGAAAATTAGGTTTTGATAGGGTTGAATTAGTAAGTATAAGATGACTTAGTATCCCTTGGCTGACTTGGTTAAATCAAAGTGCTAACTTAGTACTAAGGGGGGAAATGAAAGGGTCAACTTAGTTTGTTAAGTCGAAATGGTTGACCTAGTACTATTGGGTTGACTTAGTCTATTTCTAAGTGGATGATATAGTACTAAAATGTAATAAATTGGCTAATATAATACATTTAAGGCCTAGGGTACCTGAATGAGTACTAAAATGGCCAATTAGGCTAAAAATAGGTTGAAATGATAATAAATGAATAGATTAAGGCATATTAGGTTTGTTTTTTGTTAAAAATTAAAAAGAATGTATTTTAATTATAAGTGACATAAAGGTCTAATACATATTTTATTATTTGATGGTTGTAGGGGTGCCAAAGATTTTGGTTATTGGTGGATGCATGTTAACTACTATATCTATTAGAGTGCTTGATAGAGGTAGACCAAGCTAGATTAGTTACACTAGGCTTAGGAGGCATCATGGAGATGCAATGAGTTCCAGAGTGCTAATCTAGTGGTCATGTTCTCTAGAACCAAGGAACTCTTAACCAATACTTTTAGATGGGTAGTGGATGGGGGCACCATAGAGGTTGATATCACATTAGAGGATGCCCATGCATTACTGAGATTATTTATAGGAGGGACACTTGTGATCACAAGGATACCAAATGATCAAGTAAAAAGGTATGCATTAGCCCTATAGACGATACGTTTAGAGAAGATTTTACCCAAGATTAAGGGTGAGTTTGTTTGATGTTTATATTATATAGATTATGGATATCTAGAATTCTATGATAAGACTTATCATAGTATGAGCATTATGTGATAGCTTTGTATCAGTCCATATTAGAGTAGGAGGTATTTTATGACTTGGGTTTTATCATTTAGATTTAATTCATGCATGATATATATGGGATGATATCCAAATGGTAATATACCATGGGCCCAATAGTATTATTGAGTACCTAGATATATGAGATTTTTTAGATATATTAACCTGCTAGGTTACCCCATGTGGTCGATGATCAATTACCTCAGATGCTGAGATGGAGACATGATCAGGTGGCACAGGTCATGCCCCATGTGCCAACACTATAGATGGTCATATGAGGAGAGATCATATGGTAGCCTTATTCACACATTATGATAGTTTGGTTGAGTTAGAGGATGGTGGTGCCAAAGTTATCATGAGTACAAATCATAGGCCACTATATTTAGTAGGTAGAGCCACATCTAGTGGTATGATTTCTAGGATAGTTTAGACTCTCTCACCTGATGGATCCTATATTGGTGCCAACATTTTGGTCTAGGAATGTAAGAGATTCAAGAGGGAGAGGAGGATGAATACCAATAATCATGAAACTAGAGATCATATCATGATGTGAGATATCATGGATAGGTCAATCATGATAACTAACAACTAAAGAAGACATGGATATAGATTCATGAGTATCATAGGTACCATAGATGACACCAAAATAGGAAGAACAATGACCACCTAGGTCATACCACTAAAGAGACACCAACAATAAGAAAGATCATATAAGCTGGTCATCCAGGATGACCTATCAGTCAGCTTAGGGTAGAGTTGGTTTATAGATGCTCCATTGAGGTAAGGCTTGAGATGGGCATGAGTGGTGACCCTAGGGTTTACTTTGATTATAATGCATCTAATAAATGAGTTACTTGAAGGATGGGCCAATGGAAAGATTGTGCTTGGTGGTTGAGTAGATGGAGAGATGGTGATTGGTGACATCAAGATAGGTAATAAATGGTTGAAATTTGTTTAAGATTTGAAAAAGATAATACTAGTTGTATAATATTTTATTGATAGATTATAAATAGATAGATTTTGAGATAGTTTTATGATATAACATCTATCTAGTTTGAATTTAAAGATATTATAGATGAGGAGGATAGATAGGGATCCCTAGTTATGGGAGTGCACCATGATATTTTGGATGAGGTGTTAACACTATACGACCCCACTACACTAGATGATCCTATGGTACCATCTACCCCAACTTAAGAAACCTAGTTTAGATTAGTAGGGGAGGCTATGAGGTACTGACAAGCACATAGAGATGCATTGAAACTACTAGTATGGGTGGGAATAAGAGAGGAACATGCATGGTAGGCCTTAGATTAAAAGAGAGTTGTTCATATAGCTACACTTACCTAGTTGGGATAAGTGCAGGCCTTGGTGGCAGGTAATAGGTCTAAGATCTCAAACATCCTCTTTATAGCATACTATTTAGAGAGGATAGTTGAGGAATCTATGGGTATCATGGCTAAGTTATGAGATAGGCATGATAGGGCCCAACCATTGAGCTGGAGTGATTTATTTTTGTACTTTGTATCAAAAACACATGATATATAGATAATGATTTAGACAGTTGGATGTTGATCTTATATGCTTTTTTGCTGGTTGAAGTTGTGTATGCATGGATATATTTATTTTTAGCACATGTATTTTTATTTTGTTGTCTATGTTATAGGAAATATATGTGGGGTGTTTTATTTTCTAGCATTATGTAGGACACATGCATGGTTAAAAATAAATAGGTGAAAGGGTTTGGAAAAGTATAATTAATAAAAAAAATGTACTACACACTATTTCATGATGGTAAATGTGTAATAACAAAAAATGAATAAGTATAATAAACCAAAAAAGTGGTAAACAAAAGGGTAAAAAGTGTTTCTAAACCATGAAAAGAATTTGTACCAAATTAAAACAAGACGGAAAATCACACTAAATCATGTTGGGAATTATGAAAAAAATGTAATAAGATGGAAAGCATGTGAAAGAATAATGGTATAAAGACAAATAAATTAAGTCAATCAATCATACTAAATCACATTGGGAAGTATAAAAGATAAAAAAAAATTGGCAAAATGGTCTTAAAGTAATCACACTATTTCAAGTTAGGAAGTATGAAAAACTTAAGAAAAGTGGTTGTATTCTTACATGAAATTAAAAAATTATAAGATAAAAGTGAAAAATTAATAAATTAAGCATAAAACATACAAAATATGGATGGGAAACATGTCAAGGACATGTAACTCATAATCGATCACATCTTGTCTCATATTTGACACATGTAATTTTGTTGTAACTTGGATATTAGAAAATTTTGTGAGGAAGGCTAGGTCATATCCATGTCTTACACTAAAACTCATGAAGAAAACACCAATAAGGTGTAAATTTGGAAAAATATGGTAAAAGGGGATGTTTGGAATGGTAATATGAAATTTTGGTAATTTGTGAGGAAGGCCTAGTCCTTTCCATGGTCTTATACTGTAACTCACAAATAGAATCCCTAGGGGAGTGATCAGTGAACAAATGAATATTTCTCAAGGCAAAATATTAAGGTTGTAGAGAGGGAAAAATGGAATGTAAAAATCATAACATAGGCATCTTATGAGGATAACTTAGGAGACATGAGGAACACTAAAGACATGAAAAGACACTAAGTGACTAGTGACCATAAATATATAGAGGATTCATGTTCACTATAGGCACAAAGTTATGTAGGCAAATAAGTGTGGTACTAAGATCAATTCATGTTAGTAGATTTGAACAAGAAAATTAAAATGTACCTACCTTTCCATGATGTGTTCCCCATTATTTAGGACCCCTTATAGATCTATTAGTCTACTGTGAAGACTGGGTACTTGCATGAGAAAATAGGTAGCACTAAGAGTTTATTGAATTCTCCCATTTTATTTTACTGGCCTAACACACCCTCATAGACCTTAACTCTAGTGTGAGGCCAATTATGGAGTTTGAGATTTAGTTAGAGATAGGAGATGTGCTTGAAATCATGTTTTATAGTGTGATTTAACTTTTGAGAGTTTTAAATGTTGCCTTTTAGATCAATGTCTTTTGTTAAATGATTTGGATTTTTGAATATTTTATGGATTTTAAGATTCCTCCATATGGAATTGTAATGAAAAATCATGAGAAATAGAGTGATACACATGAATGATCTTTGGGCTTTGGCTAAAGGAAGCCAAGTATCAAAGATATGACTAACTAGAACACTTAAGCTTGACTATGAACCAACATGTTATCTCAAGTCTCGACTATGTGTATCCTTAGTTTATGAAAGGGAATAAAGGGAAATAAAGGGAGATCCAAAGTGGACCAATAAAAGGATATTTTAATGAGATTAATTTTTGGTTAATTGATCACTTGGTAAAGGATAAATGACTAAACAGAGAAAGGTTTAAATAAAAAGTCGCAATAACAATTATCCATGTTTGTAGAGATAAGATAGAAAACAAACATGCAAAAGAAAAAGGTAACCATAAGAAATGAAATAAATATTAACAACTAGTAAATTATGAAAAATAATCCATAAAATCACATAATAAGGAAAATGACATGATAAATAACATATAGTGTGAATTAAAATTCATCATGTAAGATAGATAAGAATATGACATAATGTCAGATGATAAAGATAGATGAATGTAAAGTTGGAGCACATGTCCAATATAAATGAAATAACACCATGATTATGTTCATAAATACTAATATATTTTTCCACACATATTATCCCTAACATCTAATAAATATCTATGAATCTAAATACAAACTTCAACCAAAGTCTCATCAATCTTCAGGGAAAGTTGAGAGAATACTTCATGTCAAATATCCTTGATATAAAATTTAAGAATGCTTGAAGAATCATTATGATGATGGATATCATGTAGGGGATTCTTAGGAGAAGGCATGGGAGTGGACTCTATGGGAGATAAAGGATTCACCAATGGCGAATCTGCCACCAAGGAGGGGGTCATTAGTGGAGAGGGATCCATGGGTGAGGGAAGATCCATAAGTGAGGGAATCATGGGTGGAGGGATAGTAGTTAGAGAAGTTACCATAGGTGGTGTATCCATGGGGGAAGAAGAGGAAGATTTATTATGAGGGAAGCATGTGGGAGGAAGGGTAGTAAGCACAAGAAAATTTAGAAGTTGATCCTTGATATGCTACTAAAGGATGTGGCAATAATCTATAGGATAAGTACCACATTGGTGCCAAAGATAGTATACTTCCCCATATTTGGGAAGATATTAAGGAAATAATTTTAGGGGAGGTATATACTTGTCTATGGGCTAAGTGATAAGATATAAAGTGTTGGTATATTGTCACAACTTGTGACAAAGCATGGATGAATGATTATCTATGCCATAGAAGGAAAAACTATCATTGTGAGTAGAATTGGTGGGTATATTCATAAGAGGAGTAGAAGTCAAAGCTAATGAATATTGATATAATGAATAGTCTTTAGTCTAATGATCAATAAATTTATGAATGTCATAATATGGTTGATTAGCCCATTTGGTGGGCAAAGGAGTAGATTACGATAAATGAAGCAAACCATCACCAAGGGAAGGTGGGACTAGTAGATTGACTATGCCAAAGATCTAATGAAAGATAAATATGATCCAAAATGGGAAGATACTTAGTTATAGATGGAGTAAGAATAGGATCCAAGATAGGCTCTATTATAGAAAGGGAGGGATGCATGAAAGGATAAAGGATAGTTGTATCTCAAGTATAAGTGGGCTAGAGGGGTCCTGGTATCTAGAAAAGTGATAGGGACCAGTCATAACATGATACATAAGCATACTCATATGAGGTTATTTAGAAAATGGAGGTGTGCACACTATCTCTACCCTATGATCAAGAGGAAAAATGCTAAAATTAGGAATGATATAGGATGGAATGCTAAAATAAACACTAAAAGACTAAAATAAAGATGAATGATAACAAATAATTTTAATATCCTGGGATTGAACAAGACCTCCTAAGAATAGATCATCTAAGGTATATCCATCATCATAATCAGGTGTATGAAGATAAATATCATAGGTATGGATGACCTTGTCATCTGATTTTGTGTGATGAATGGATTGTTGAGTCTTAGTTAAGATAATAGGTATATCATCACTAGGTGTTTCATGAGAATGAGGTTGTAAATAATGGAGAATATAAAAGATGAGATGAGGTGAGATATCTAAGGTTTTTATCTTGAAATTGATCTCATCAGGCTCATCATCATCAGAATCTAGGAGGTTATGGGGTATATTCTTGATGAGTTTGGGGTGACCTCTATAACCTTGAATGGAATTGATAAGAAAGTTAAATCATTGAGATTAATGAAATGGAATGCTTATCAAAGGTTCAAGGATAGGAATCTTGAAAACACCATGGTCATGGAATTTTTCAAAATTATAAGATTAGTGTTGCCTTGAATCCTATAAATGGCTTCGTTGTGAAGAAATATGACACATTAAATGGAAGAGGCAAATTATCTCATACAATGAGTCCATGGCCTACCAAAAAAATGTAATAAGATATAGGAAAGTTTAAGATCATCACCTTCATGTGGATGGTGATAGATGAGATGGTAATGGGGAGCCATACACAACCTAAATGAGGTATTTACCTTCAGTTATAGCATTGACATGTGATACGTGTGGATTTAAGATTACATTCATAATATCCAAGGGTTTTGATAAAATTAAAAGAGGAAACACAAGTGCAATAACCCTCATTAATCAAAACATGCTTGACTTGGATATCACCAATTTGGACACTGATAAATAGAGGAGGATAATTTTTATGAAGAAAAATCTCATTGGGGATCATAGAAGTAATGCAGAATTTGAGGGAAAGGAAGTTTCCATTATTTCATCATGTATGGACATCTCTTCACATTATTTTAAAAATTTATCTTCTGATTTGGATAAGGTGGCTTTGCATCTTGATAGGGGAGGATGACGGATGTTCATATCAGACAAGAGTTACATAATACAAATATGATGACATGGAAAAGTCTACATAAGCTCAAAAAATGATATTTGAGATGGGAGATTAGTGAGTTTCATGATATTATCCCATTAATCATAACCCATAAAAGGACTATTAGAAAGAGGTGCATAGTGTTGAAGGAGGTCCTCAAAAGGAGCTAAAGTACATGTGAATTTATGTTGATAAGATGTCGGAGGTTTAATTGGAGGACAAGTTTGTTGATTATCCTAAGATGGGTTAGTTGATGTAGGTTTAGTTTGAGAGAGATTATAAGAAGTGTTGGTATAAGTTTGAGTATCATTTATGATAGTTAAATAAGTTAGAGATATGGTAGAAATGGTATGAGAAGTGTTATCCAAGGGAAGTGTTGGAATTGGTTCATCAAAGGAGATAAGGTCTTCTTGGCCCAACTCAGTTAAGTGAGTTAGAGAAGAGTCTTGGATAACATAAAATGTGTAGATAATTAAGGTGTGTGGATAGGATGAGGATCAATTAAGGAAACCTTTCTTTGTATATTAGTCATATTGACCAAATTCTCTTTAAGATTTGGTTCAAGAAGACTATCAAAATGATTCATATAAGGGGCGGTATTGTCTTGATTATCTTGGTGATTTGGAAGAGGGTCTTTATAGATGTCCAAATGAGCATTAGCCCGGTTCAAAACTTGAGATTTATTTTATGTTATGTAGGATTTGAAGGTAATGTCATAGGATTTTTGATGTTTAAAAATGATAGAATCATGGTCAAAATTGTGACCAATAAGGAATTCCATATCCAAATTACAAATTTGCCTACAAGTCTCATGAGAATGACCCCAACTAGCATGAAACTAAAAAACTTTATTGGGATAGTACCAAGATTTCATTGGATGAGTGGGATCAAGTTCGCATAGAAGAGGCCTTGGTAGACATTTCTATAATTCTACTAAAGATAGAGGTTTATAAATATTGATGTCATTGGTTGAAGATAAATGAATATTAGTGTAGTGGTTGGGAGGAGAATCTTATTCCAAAGTTTGGTTGATAACAACAACTTGAATAGTATGAATGGTATCATAAGAGTTAGTGACACCATCATTTGTAGCATGATGATTATTATTCTTAAATAATATGTGAGTACCCATAAAAGGTTGGGATGGAAATAATTGATGCATGAGGAAATTTTGATGTATGGCTTGGTCAATGGCCTCTTCCAAAATATACGAAGAGAGAGTCCAAACCCAATATTGAAACTTCAAAAAAGGAGTATTGGTAAACAAATGAAAGAGGTTATCAAAAATGATATTATGTTCACATTTTTTAGACAAGGTATTCCATCATTTGATGAAATCTTGCATGGTTTTAGTTTCAATTTTATTACAATTGATAAAATGGGCCAAGGTATTTCAGGGAAATCACTTGTTTGGAACTCTTGGACTAAAGCATTAACTAAATATTCCAAACTAGTAATGGAATGAGATTTTATTTTATTGTACTTGTCTAAATCATCACTCATAAGATTATTTTTTAAGAGGGTGGTAGAGAAAAAAGTATTTAGCTTGACCCAATCTTTTGTATAGATTTATAAATGTTTTTAAATGAAGATTAGGATCGTGTTGACCATTTTGGTCCTGCAGGCCAAAATTGGTCCCCCCTTTTTCCCCAACTATTCTGAGCCAGTACATTTTTTGATTTTGCACAAGTCTTGGAAGTTTTTATGGACTCTACAGGTTTTCTACAGACTCTACAAAAAATTCTACAGACTCTACAGGTCCATTTCTATGAACTTTGCAGGCATGGATTTCTACGGACTCAGTAGGCAGAAAACTATGAACTCTACAGGAAGAGGCAAATTTGGTACTTAGGCATAAAATGGACCATTTCAAGTGCCCTTGCGAAGGGCAGTTCAGGACTCAAGAGCCCTTGCAGAAGGTAGGGAAGAATTTCAAAAGAGGCAACAGAAGAAAAGCTGGAAAGGTAAGTTTCCTTTGGAATTTTGTTCAAGGCAAAGGAAGTACCCTTTGGAAGGGTCATTTCCAATTTTTTCGAAGGGCACTTTTCAAAGGCAGTCGAAGAAGCAAAGGAAGAAATCCTTTAGAATTTTTGTCTAAAGGAATTCCTTTAGACAAAAAGTCTGAAGGAATTTGAAAGGCATGGAATTTAGAAGGGAAGACAAGTAAAAAGACTAAGGCTAAGGTGAAGAATAATTTATTTAGACTTTTTTTCCGAAGGAATTCCTTCAGATAAAATGTTTGAAGAAATTTAGGGAAGCTGCGGGAAAAGGCCTGAAAAGGAAAGTCTCTGAAGGAACGAGTAAGACAATTCTTGCAGACTTTTTGTCTATAGGAAAATTAGCCATGAAAAAGTCTACGAAAAATGTCTACAGGGAAAATGTCCATGGGAAAATGTCTACAAAAAATTGACTAAAGACAAAAGGAGCTAAAGGACCCCAAAGGGCAAGTGCCCTTACAAAGGACTCTCAGCCAAAATGAAGGGTACTTCTCCATAAGCCAAAGGGTCACCTTCCCTTTGGGAAGGTTCAAAACAAGAAGTCTAAAGGAAATGGAGCAACAGAAGAAGCTGAAAGAAAGAGAAGGCCGAAGAAAGTCCAAGGGGTGATGGGCCTGAAGATGTCAAAGTCAAGCATGGTGAAATAGACATTGGCAGTTCAAACTTAGTGACAGGTGCGTGAACGTTAATTTCAAGGCTAGTGAAATAGCCTTGATTTTGAAAATCCTTAAAGAAGAGCCAAAGAACTCAGTGACCCACCAAAAGATAGCCCTAAGGGCCAAAGGAGCTAGAAAGAGACAAAACTAGGAAGAAGATAAAGTGCAAAAATGGACAAATAGTCTAGGTGGTGTTAGGTTGTGGAGCTAAAAGCTTCACTATTGTAGACATGGAGGAGGTTGTTGAGAGGTTGCTAAGTTGTAGGGAAACCGACGTCGGTCTGATCAGCTGATGTCGTTCATATACAGTGGAAAAGGCAACCGTCATCAGTCAGGTATCGGCTGATGTCGGTCATCTCCAGCCTGACAGGGACCGACGTTGGTCACTTGTGTGGTTCTGAAACTATCGGTTGCATCAACAATTTGTTAATGAACCGAGTGTTTGCATGTTAAGAGCCAATTTTAGAATTGAAGCTGTGGATCTAATTATTGTAATTAGATGTCTAATTATTGTTTGCATGAGATCTATATAATAGACTCATGGGCTGTATTGTAAGTTGTTCTAGTTTGAGTTGAGAAAAGTTAGCTCCTTCTGTGTGTGAAGTGAGCAAGGGTGTTCCTCCTAGTTCCACAGCAGTGCCAAGTGTGGGTGCTGGTTTTGGAGAATCAGAAGGGTTATTCAGGTGTGTAGGATCTCAGTCAGTAGGTGTTGCAAGGCCACATTTAGAGATCTACATGGTAAGTAAGATCATTGATCTGTAGGTGTATGTGTGTGCATGATCCAGGTTTGCAGGTGTGCAGAACCAGATTGATTTGTAGGGGTGCAAGATTAGGGAGGACAGCAACACAACAGGGAGCAGGATCAGGTGGGATCTACTTAGAGTATAGTGTGTACTCAAAAAGAGAGCAAAGAGGAAGGCAAGGTAGTTCCTTCCATAAGTAAGATCATTTGGGTTGCAAGTTGTTGCAGTTCATGGGAGATCTACTTGAAGTACGATTGAGTACTTGGAGTGCATGGAGCACTTGTGGAGTGCATGGAGCACTGGTGTACTGGCAGTAGTGGATACTGACTGGTTAGAGGTGAACACCAACTCTGTGTTTGAGTTGTGTGTTGGGACCATAAGAGAGAGAGATTTGAGGAAAGAAGTACTGTACACTTGAGGTGTGGGAAGCCTCTGAGAGGTGTGAAGAAGAAGTGGCATCTTCTTTATTATATTCTTTTCTGGATGATTATTAATACAAGTTGTGTATTGTCTCTCATATTTTGTGTTGTTTCTAGTTTCTAGTTACTTGTTACTTTTGGTTAATTCCGCATCTTAAGTTGCTTGTATATGGTAATCAATTGTGCTTCCACGGGTTCCTAATAGTTGGTATTAGAGCTAAGGTTGCAGGGAGCAAGTTTTGTGTTTGGTTACAGGTCACTCTCAGGGGTTTCTGATTGAGTGGGAGTATAGCAACGGTAGAAGAAAGTAAGCTACGAATGGAGAAATTGAATAGCACGAATGGTCACTTACGGTGTTATGGAAAGAAAGAGCAGGTAAAGGAAGATTGTTGGTCAGTAGAAGATCAGCGTGTAGAAGTAGATGTTGCAGGTGATGTTGCACAGGTTGATCTGGATAAAGTATAATCTTGGTTTACAGATTCTGTTGCCTCTTTCCATGCAGCCTGAAATAGAGCATCTTTTCATGGGTATGTCTTTGGAGACTTTGGAGAGATTTATTTAGGGGTTGATGAGCCTTGTCAGATTGTTGGCAAAGGGGAAGTGAAGCTGAAATTGCAGACAGATAACACACGGGTGTTGAATGAGGTCATGCAGGGACCAGTCTTGGAGATGAGTCTAATTTCTTCAGGAAAGTTGGGTGATGAGAGATGCACAGTAACTCTCATAGTGGATGTACTTGAATTAGACGGTGGTAAGAAAGTAGGTATCCTTTATCTATCTACTTATATTACTGATTCACCTTCTATTGCAGAGATGTAGCTTTTTAGGCTTGGTTACATATGTAAAAAGGGAATGCATGTTCTTAAGTGGAAGACAGATGTTTTTGACAAACTTAAAAACTAGAAAGCCTTGGTGTTCATGGAGGAGATGACAGATAGAGATCAGCTGAGGGGACTGAATTATTCTAAGCAGGGCTGTTTGGATAGGGATTTGATTCAAAGAAAGCTCACAGGTAAAAAGTCATCACTCACAAGTGAACACAGGTATCGAAGTTGGTTAGGGGGAACTAGCGTCGAACAGACAGGTGCCGATGTCAGTCATGTGTAGACCAGAGCTGGTGGTGTCAGGTAGGGTAAGACCAATGTCGGTCAGGAGGACCAATGTCAGTGATAGTAAGACCGATGTCAGTTAGGAGGACTGACATCAGTAGTAGGTAGACACTGACGTCGATGGGGTTGGTAGTTAGGACAGGTGCATGGAACTGACGTCGGTCAAATGCAGACTGTGTAGTGACCAAGGTCAGTCACTGAGATAGATTTTGGGTGGACAGTAAGCTTTCAAGGAGTCTCAAATGCCCATGGGAAGGACTGAAAGTGAAAGTAAGCCTCAAATTCATTG
Organism: Torreya grandis; assembly: GCA_037957365.1. NCBI lineage: Eukaryota > Viridiplantae > Streptophyta > Pinopsida > Cupressales > Taxaceae > Torreya > Torreya grandis. The sequence goes on from JARHVA010001730.1 coordinate 444,530, forward strand.
CTCCTCTTCTTTATACTAGTTTTTGACTATAGAGCAGGAAGGATCTAGGAAACAGTGGGAGCATGGCATGAACAGGATGTAAGACCAAATGGGAGATTTGGTAGGGTTGCCAGCTGGTATGAAAGCACTGAGATGAATGGATAGCTTAGTTAAAGAATAGAGAGAATGGATACATGAGATGAAAGGCTAGGGCATATGGTCTTGAGGAAGCTGTAGGACAGTGGTACAGGTTTTGACAGGTGGATGACAAAGCAGGGCTTTATTCAATGTCAGTGTAACCATTGTGTTTGTCTTACCAAGAGGATGATGATTGCAACATTATCATGTCACTATATGTGGATGGTATGCTAGCTATCAGGTTTAGACATATAGGGTTTTGTTGAGCTAAAGGTAAGGTTAGTTCAGTGGCATGTCATGAGGAATTTGGAGCAGCAAAATTATTTGGCATGAGAGACATGGGAGATCACAAGTTGATTTTGTCTCTAGTGGGAGCTGATGTGAATCAGGTGTTGGTGAGGTTCAATACGTAGGATGTATAACTAGAGCACACCAAGGGCTGGACAGTTCAGTGTCCAAAATCACATGAGGTCTGGTATAGACCTGAGTTTGCCCAAGCAGTGGGTGCTGTTAGAGAGTTAGGAGCCAATTCAGGGAAGTGGGTTTTCAGGTATTTGAGAGGGACCAGCAAAAGGTATACATGCTATGTAGGGTCAGGACTTCACTACATGGGTTTGTAGGTTCAGATGTGGTAGGTTACTCAGATGATAGGAGGTGCACCATAGGTTGTGTGGTAGTTGGTCTTCAGGATTGATCTTGAAGAGGGATACAAGCCAAGAAATAGATTAGACAGGGTACAGGTATAGGTATAGTGTAGTTGTTTATCTCCAAGTGGGAGATTGTTAGGTTTTAGAGATAAAAGCTTCACTGTTGCAGACATGGAGGAGGTTGTTGAGAGGTTGCTAAGTTGTAGGGCAAGTGACGTTGATCTGATCAGCCGATGTCAGTCATATATAGTGGGAAAGGCAATAGACATCAGTCAGGTATCGACCGACGTTGGTCATCTCCAGCCTGACAGGGAATGATGTCGGTCAACTGTATGATTCCAGAACTATCAGTTGCATGAATAGTTTGTTAACGAACTGAGTGTTTGCATGTTAAGAGCCAATTTTAGACTTGAAGCTGCAGATCTAATTATTGTAATTAGATGTCTAATTATTGTTTGCATGAGATCTATATAATAGACTCATGGGCTGTATTGTAAGTTGTTCTAGTTTGAGTTGAGCAAATTTATCTCCTTCTGTGTGTGAAGTGAGCAAGGGTGTTCCTCCTAGTTCCACAGCAGTGCCAAGTGTGGGTGCTGGTTTTGGAGAATCAGAAGGGTTCTTCAGGTGTGTAGGATCTCAATCAGCAGGTGTTGCAAGGCCACATTTGGAGATCTACATGGTAAGTAAGATCATTGATTTATAGGTGTATGTGTGTGCATGATCCAGGTTTGTAGGTGTGCAGAACCAGATTGATTTGTAGGGGTGCAAGATCAGGGAGAACAGCAACACAATAGGGAGCAGGATCAGGTGGGATCTACTTGGAGTACAATGTGTACTCAAAAAGAGAGCAAAGAGGAAGGCAAGGTAGTTCCTTCCATAAGTAAGATAATTTGGGTTGCAGGTTGTTACAATTTAGGGGAGATCTACTTGAAGTATGATTGAGTACTTGGAGTGCATGGAGCACTTGTGGAGTGCGTGGAGCACTGGTGTACTGGCAGTAGTGGATACTGACTGGTTGGAGGTGAACACCAACTCTGTGTTTGAGTTGTGTGTTGGGATCGTAAGAGAGAGAGCTTTGAGGAAATAAGTACTATACACTTGAGGTGTGGGAAGCCTCTGAGAGGTGTGAAGAAGAAGTGGCATTTTCTTTATTGTATTCTTTTCTGGATGAGTATTAATACAAGTTGTGTATTGTCTCTCATATTCTGTGTTGTTTCTGGTTTCTAGTTACTTGTTACTTGTTACTTCTGGTTAATTCTGCATCTTAAGTTGCTTGTATATGGTAATCAATTGTGCTTCCACGGGTTCCTAACAGGTGGCAAAAGGGAGGTGAGTTATTACTAGGTAGTCATCAAATGGTGCAAATAGTAAGTGGTGCAGCCTGCTTTCTCCATTTGGAATTTATGAGCAGACGAATCACGTGATATCTAGAAAAAATAGTCTTATTTGTTGAAAAGAGGCATGTCCCATGCTTTCACATTAATTTTTGAACACCAAAGTCAAGACCAGCAATTACACAGCATGGTTCTAGCAGGCCTCTTCTAGAAGAATGACATCAGCAACAATGACTTCCTCTTCCTAATGCTCTTAGTGCACATGGGCCAACTTGTTAAAGAATGCCAAAGTCTTTTCAAAAAAAGGTGCCAAGTTCTCTTCTCTTCTTTCTATATATTATAAACTTCTCATTTTGAGAAGGATCCATTCTCTTAGTCTGTAAGGCAAAGCTCTGCCCAAAAATCTCTCAGGCTTGTAAGGTAGAACTCTACCGGATTTTACCTTGAGTCAAGACTTGGCATTTTTACCTCCATTTGGACTTGAAATCACACATATGTCTATGTTTTATTTTGTGTTAAGTCATTTCCTTCTATGCTTTTCACAGATCAATTCCAGCATATCTAGTGCATTGTGAAGTTCTTCTTCTGTAGGTCTGCCAGAAGTGTCTACAATAGGAATATAGGCACATGTGAACAGGCAGGCAAAGTGTGTCTTAGAACACCTTTGATAGTTCTTCCTCCCTATATCTCTATGGACCCTTGACTCACTGATACAAAAGGGTTTCCCACATCAGATGAAGTGTATGGGCACTTTCTCTTGGTGAAAAGTGTATGTTCAGGCTGAGTGGGTCATATTTTTTGGTGTATCACCTTTGTAGTTTAGGTTTAGGTTTTGTTTTAGCATCCTTCTCCCTTTTCATCCCCCCCCCCCCCTTTTTTCCACTTATTTTTTAGTAGTAGGAAATCCAGGGCCTAAAGGATACATCAGAGGGAGCTAGCCCTTATCTAGAGACTCTCCCCTCTAGCTTTGCTTGTCCCACAAGTGAGAGGGGAGTTTCCATTGTTGCATGTGGAAGGCAGGAGCTCAGCCTCTTGCCCAAGATGTAATCCACTATGTCAATAGTTTTTGGCATGCCCGATGGGACCAACTAAGACAAGTTGTGTCAAAAGAGTTGAAGAATTTTTGGTGTGTTCTTTAACCAACCAGCCTTTGGAGGCTTTTCATTAACACCAATGGTGATTCTGAGTTGAATCAGCTAGTTAAACAGTCCAGGTGCCATCAAGAAATCTCATTTTTGTATGTATAATCCCATTGCCTAGCATAATGGGTCTTTTATTCCTTCTTTTAACTTTGATAAAGCTCAAACTATTCATGTAATCCCCTCAAGTAGCTCTCCTAGTTTTCCTTCAATGATAAGGGAAGTAGCGCTAGAATTTGAGAAGTAGGTAATGGAGATTGATAGACTCGATGACCAATATAGATATCAGCAGGAGCTAATGTATAAAGAGGAGTGTTTTTTTAGGCAAGCTCAGGCCTTGCAATCCATTGAGGAAGAGGTAGAAAAATGGAGGAATCCATTCATGCAAGGTAGTTAGCCTTATGCACCCCCTCCTATTCTAAAGAAAGCCCCCTCTTGTGCACCAAATCCTTTCTACTAGATAGCACTTGCTCATTTTGGCTCATCTGATGCATCAATCGATCTTGCTCTTAATCCCATGTGCCTAGCTTTCTAGCATACCTCTCTTCAGATAGCTCCTCCTATACATGAGTAGACCCTCCCAAATCTTCCCTTACCTCCTCAAGTCTTTCAACATGATCTCCAAATTCTAAGCTAGAAGAAGGAACATCATGAACCAGCTCAGGACCTTAAAGAGGACAAAGTTGCTACCTGTTCATAGAAGTAAAATTCCAACCCCAAGATCATGAGTTGGAAGTAAATAGTAGAATCATGGGGTAGAAAGGAAGAGGAGGAGAAAGGTTTTACTCAAAACCTTAAATAAGATGAGGCTACTCCTACTCCTGATGATGATTATGATCTCCAAGAAAGGCTCTTCCAAGAAGATATAGCTAGGAGAATTGTAGAGTTGGAATCCAAAGCAAGATTCTTCAGCCAATGTGTGATGGACAATTCAGACCAAGCAGTAGATTCCATATCTGAACACACCCCATCTACACACCCTCAAGAGAGCTATCAGGCCACACCTAATATTGATGAAGTGCTAACTAAATGGAAGGAAGAGAATCATTCGATTCTAGCTCAAGGAATGCCTCCTCTTCCAAATGGTTTTTCCACTTCACCCCTTCTTAGGGAGGAACTTGTTTTATAGGAGGTGAGTGTGGAAGAAAAGATCCAATCTGTAGCTTCTCAAGAGGTTATCATGAGTGATAATGAAGAATAAATCATCATCGATGCTCCTTGTGAAGACATCATCAGCAATGGAGAAGACTTAGGTCACACATACATGCAGATGTTCCAGCAATACGAAGAGGGACATAAGCATGGTGAGCTCTCTCCTCCTTTATTTGATGAACTTCCTTGTTACTTCGATGAGGAGGATGACTATGCTGAGGAGCTTGAATTGGAAGAGGATCAGATGGATGTCTTTGAACAACTAGAGACTCTAATCCTTGAGTAGGAAAAGGAGAGGTTGGTCTCCCTTGAGGAAAGCCTTGAAGAAGAGAGCTTTGAACATAGAGGTGATGTTTTGTGGGATGAGAAAACAGTTTATGATTCCATTTCAGACATCACAATAGTCACCCTTCTTTAAAAATTCCATGAAGGAGCAAAAGATGAGTTTGACAGGGTCTTCAATGAAGCAGAAGGAAATAGGTCAAACCATGATGCATTGCAAAGGGACTATGTGTATCAAGGGGCTTATGGTGATGAGCTAGCAATCATTGATTTCTTGGTAAGATTCACTAGCATGAAGGACTAGCATTCAAAAAGCTTCCAAGAACAAAAAGAGTATGTATATGTTGGAAGCATGTTTGAATCTGATCCACTCAGATGCAAGCCAATCTAGGTGACAGGCAAGAGGAGCAGGTCACCAAATCTCTGTTCCATTCAACCATTTGTCTGGCACCATAAGTTTCCTAACTAGGGAGGGGACTTAAGAAATTTTCCTTTTGATCCCCAAGGGAGGAAAATACACCTAGTTAGTTGTACATAGTAGTTTGCTTTCAATTTCTTTTCCTACTTTTCCTAAGTGCAGTTTACACAAGTAGTGTTTTTAGCCTTGTGTGTGTTTTCCTTTGTGTGTGGGGTAAAGACTTCATGATTGATTCTTGGATCTATCGAGGCTATTGTTAACCTTTTTTCAAAGCTACATTCTGACTCTGTGCCTAATGGACTTTAAGGCAACTGGTCTCTAAGAATAGCAAGCATGCTTCCCCTCAGAGTTACCAATTTGTTGACCATTTTGGTCCTATAGGACAAAATTAGTCCCCCCTTTTTCCCCAGCTATTCTGAGCCAGTAAATTTTTTGATTTTGAACAAGTCTTGGAAGTTTCTATAGACTCTATAGGTTTTCTATGGACTCTACAGAAATTTCTATGGACTCTGTAGGTCTATTTCTATGGACTCTGTAGGCATGGATTTCTATGGACTCAGCAGGAAAAAAACTATGGACTTTGTAGGAAGAGGCAAATTTGACACTTAGGTGAAAAATGGACCATTTCAAGTGCCCTTGCAGGGGGCAGTTCAGGACTCAAGAGCCCTTGCAGAAGGTAGGGAAGACTTTCAAAATAGGCAGCAGAAGAAAAGCCAGAAAGGTAAGTTTCCTTCAGAATTTTGTTCAAGGCAAAGGACATACCCTTTGGAAGGGTCGTTTCTAATTTTTCCAAAGGGCACTTTTCAAAGGCAGTCAAAGAAGTAAAGGAAGAAATCCTTTGAACTTTTTGTTTGAAGGAATTATTTTAGACAAAAAGTCTGAAGGAATTTGAAAGGCATGGAATTTGGAAGGGAAGACAAGTAAAAAGACTAAGGCTAAGGCGAAGAATAATTTATTTGGACTTTTTGTCTGAAGGAATTCCTTTGGATAAAATGTCTGAAGAAATTTGGGGAAGCTGTGGGAAAAGGCCTGAAAAGGAAAGTCTCTGAAGGAATGAGCAAGACAATTCTCGTGGACTTTTTATCTGCAAGAAAATTAGCCATGAAAAAGTCCACATAAAATGTCTGTGGGAAATTGTCCCAAAAAAATTGACCGAAGACAAAAGGAGTCGAAGGACCCTGAAGGGCAAGTGCCCTTGTAGGGACTCTCAGCCAAAATGAAGGGCACTTCTCCATAAGCCGAAGGGTCACCTTCCCTTTGGGAAGGTTCAAAACAAGAAGTCTGAAGGAAATGGAGCAACAGAAGAAGCTGAAAGAAAGAGAAGGCCGAAGAAAGTCCAAGGGGTGACAGGCCCAAAGACGTCAAAGTCAAGCATAGTGAACTAGCCATTGGAAGTTTAAACATAGTGATGGGTTCACGAACATCAATTTTAAGGCTCTTGAAATAGCCATTGATTTTGAAAAGCCTTAAAGAAGAGCCAAAGAACTTAGCGAACCACCAAAAGACAGCCTCGAGGGTTGAAGGAGCTATAAAGAGACAAAACTAGGAAGAAGACAAAGTGCAAAAATGGACAAATAGTCTAGGTGGCAAAAGGGAGGTGAGTTATTTCTAGGTGGTCATCAATAGTGCAAATAGTAAGCGGCATGGCTTGCTTTCTCCATTTGGCATTTATGAGCAGACAAACCATGTGATATCTAGAAAAAGTAGTCTTGTTTGTAGAAAAGAGGCATGGCCCATGCTTTCACATTAATGTTTGAATGCCAAAGTAAAGACCGGTGATTACATAACATGGTTCCGATAGGCCTCTTCTAGAAGAATGACATCAGCAATAGTGACTTCCTCTTCTTGATTCTCTTAGTGCACATGGGCCAACTTTTCAAAGAGTGTCAAAGTCTTTTCCAAAAAAGGTGCCAAGTTATCTTCTCCTTTTTCTATATATTGTAAACTTCTAATTTTGAGAATTATCCATTTTCTTATCCTATAAGGCAAAGCTCTGCCCAAAAATATCTTGGGCTTGTAAGGCAGAACTCTGCTAGATTTTACCTTGAATCAAGACTTGGAATTTTTACCTCCATTTGGACTTGCACTCATGCATATGTCTATGTTTTATTTTGTGTTAAGTCATTTCCTTTTATGCTTTTCACAAATCGATTCTAGCATGTCTAGTGCATTGTGAATTTTCTTCTTCTGCAAGTTTGCTAGAAGTGTCTACAGTAGGAATATAGGCGCATGTGAACAGGCTACCAAAGTGTGTCTCAGAACACCTTTGATAGTTCTTCCTCCCTGTATCTCTATGGACCCCTGACTCACTGATACAGAAGGGTTTCCCACATCAGATGAAGTGTATGGGTGCTTCCTCTTGGTGAAAAGTGTATGTTCGGGCTGAGTGGGTCATCTTTTTTGGTGTATCACCTTTGTAGTTTAGGTTTAGGTTCTATTTTAGCATCCTTCTCCCTTTTCATCCCCCCTTTTTTCTATTTATTTATTAGCAATAGGAAATCCAGGGCTTAAAGGATACATTAGAGGGAGCTAGCCCTTATCTAGAGACTCTCCCCTCCAGCTTCACTGGTCCCACAGGCGAGAGGGGAGTTTCCATTGTTGCGTGTGGAAGGCAGGATCTCAGCCTCCTACCCAGGGTGCAATCCATTGCATCAACAGATCAGTTGACCCATTATAATAAATATTAGGGGTGATACATCCTATATCAATATTATCAATTTGAGATGTAAGAGGCTTATTTTGAAGATGCTTGATCATTTTATTAATTATAAGAGGTTGATGGATAAGATTACCATGAGAATACCTAAGAGGAGGTGGAGGAAAATTTTGATTATGTATGACCCATGGAACCTATTGAGTGTGGGTTTGAAGATGGATAAGGTGATTTTGCAATTGTATCATTTGATTTGCATTGTTATCATGGAAAGAATTCATTTTATTGAGATTTTGTAATAGAATTTGATGGGTTTGAGTTATATTTTTGGCATTTCTTGAAGCATTGGAATTGGTAGTAGTGGCTTGAGTACCACTATTGGTAGCTTGACAAGAATTATTGGTAAGTGAGGAACTAGTGGCATAATTTGATAGTGTGGCAAATGATGGACTAGTAGAGAGATGATAGGAAGCAACACTAGAAGCATGATTACCATGGGTAGTAAATGATGCATTAGAGGAAGAATTGATAAAAGTGGGTTTTAGAAGAGGCCCACTAAACGTAGAACCTACCATGTTAGTAGAGATATTAGGCATGGAGGTAGAGGAAATCAAAGAGGAAGATGTCATGCTATGAGAAGGGGTTAAAATAAAGGGAAGAGGTTTAGAATAAAAGAATATATTATCCCCAAATCTATGTGAGATTATGGGGGAAGGTGAATGAGGTTCCTTGACTTGACCACTTATCATGAGCTAGAATATAGTAGAAGGATATTTTACTTGATGTTGACGAAACTCACTAATAAAAAAGAACATTTATAACATATGCTCTAATTTAGGTTGATCTTTAAGTGAGAAGAAAGGATTATGAAATGAAAAATAATTAGGAGGGGTCTCATAGTTTTTAATGTAAATGGCTACATGCACATTACTTTTATTTAGGGTAGAAGTGATAAGATATGTATGGGAAAACCTATTAGGTTTGTTAAAAATCATCATATCTATTGAATGCAACTCAGTATTATCTTCAAATAGGAAGTTCATGATGAAGAAAAGAGAAAACTGATGCAAAAATAAAGAAGTAATAGAGGTAGATAAGAGTACATAGTCGATCAAGTTGACTTGTAATGCTAGACAGAGGCCGAAAGGGTACTAGGTCGACCAAGTCAGCTTAGTACTAAAAATAGGGAAGTCATAAAAGTACTAGGTTCCAGGTTGACATAGTACTAAAAACATGGAAGTCAAAAAAGTACTAAGTTGACCAGGTCAACTTAGTACTAGAAACAAGGAAGTCAAAAAGGTAATAGATCAACCAGGTTGACTTAATAGTGAAATTAGGGAAGTCATAAAGGTACTAGGTTGACCAAGTTAACTTAGTACTAAAATCAAAGAAGTTATAAATGTAATAGGTCAACTAGGTCAACTTAGTATTGCAATCAGGGAAGGAGATAGTTTGTAAGGGACTATGTCGAATAGAATGATAGTGTGTTGAAATAGGAAATTTTTTTGGAAATGTAATTTGAAGTGAGAAATGAAAGTAACCACACAAATAATTGGATCACTGAGGATGATCTAATTAATACACAATAAAAAACCTTACACCAATGCTAGCTAATGCAAGTTTTTTCAATACAACACATAATGATCAGAGAGCAAATAGTCAATTGAAAAGTAAATGCTAATTAAGTGGTCAACCTGAGTGTTGTTAGATTATTATGAAGTGTTATTTTAGGTATGATAGGGAAGTTGGATAAAAGTAGGGAACTAGAAAGCAATCTATGGATGGTTTCAATATGTTTAGGGTAAAAGGGATCTATATTGGTAATGGTACTTGATTGGTATTAGGGCCTACCCCCTCAATTCACAATCTCATAGTGATAAAGGCATTGGGTGCTTTGTCAATATATACCATTAACCACATGTTTATACTTAGCTAGAAAATCAAGTCAAATTCCCCTTTGGTGATGAAATCCAAGTAAGTAGGCTTTGGGAAGATGATTTTTTAAATTCATTGTGAATTTTGAATGATTTTTTAGTGTGTGAAAAAGAGAAAAATTATGAAACTAAATGGTATTTTTAAAAACCACCTAATTAGATTATGTGAACTACTCTAAGCATGTAAGCAACCAGAAATGAAAGTGTGAATTAATTACTAGTAAATAGTGGTTAATTCCCAAAAATAAGAATGATATAGAGTTGGTTTAAATGAAATTATATGCAATAATTATATAATAGAATTGATAAGGTCACTATTGTACTGAAGAAGCCAAATTCATTAAGAAATAATTTGATAAAGTTGACTTAGTCTTTTAGACAAAATTTAGACTACATAACTAAGTTGACCAGATCGACTTAGTTTGATATAGGGTTACAATTTTATAGATTGAAAACTTACACAAAATATAAATATAATGAAGTAATGAATTGAAAGAGAGAGAGAGAAAGGAACCTTGGTAGGTTGGAAGATGCTAAGAATTATTTTTTTTGTAAAAGTACCTGAGATGTTGCTTGTAATTTCTACCAACTAAGTCAACTAGGTCAACCTAGTTCTAAAAAACTCTATTTGCTAAATATTATTAAGATGACCAAGTCAACCAGGTTGACTTATATTTTTTATCTAGATGTTGACTATAATACTAAGTTGACATGCATGACTTAGTGTGTTGTTCAGGATGTTATCTGGAATACTAAGTCAACATGTTTGACTTAGTTTATTGTTTAGGATGCTATCTAGAATACTAATTCAACCTATTCAACTTAGTTTGTTATCTATAACTAAATAATATTATTGTGTCAACTTGTTCGATCCAATAACCTACATCTGATGATTACCTACATAAAAAAAATGGAATCATTTTTATATGACTGTGTGTTAAACCTACACATAGAAGATATAACTATACTAGCCTGGTTGACCTAGTATCACAAATAAAGAAAATAATAAAATGATATAACTAAAAAATGTGAAATAAAACCTACAAGGTTTATATTCATGTTAGGTTCACTATAATGTATGAAAATGGAAATGCAACATATCTATGAATCAGTCCTAACTCAGAGAAGATAGATCCTACTTACACTTTTGATCAGGGATACATTAGATAATTAGGGTCATGACCAATATGGATCTGCTAGACTTATCCAAGGGATATTTTACCACAATAATATCACTAGGTAGGGTTTCAAAGCCTCTAGTCAAGAAAAAATATGTAATAACCCTAACTAGTTCTTATGTTTTCAAATTCACTAAACTAATTACATGTAAAGAAAAAATATAATCTAGTGCTCACCAAAATTTTTGGCACAAAGTGGTGGTATTAAACATAAAATTAAACATTCATAGAAGACATATACTCATGTCAATGTCTATAGAATCCTAATGCATGGGAGATAAGTACAAATGCATATCTATCTACTCTTATAAAGAATGAACATAGTTAAAAATACTTACCTTTAAAGATGAACCCGCCGAGCCTCAATATCTCCCTTGGCCAAGGTGATTCACAAGAGGTTGTTTTGGTATGTAAGGATGACAAAGATAAATCATCTCTAGGATACACAACCTATCAATACATCTAAAATACTTATGCACAAGACAAGATCCATATTTCCAAAGAAAGTATGAAACCCTAAGCTTACTCCTCAAGTAGAATGATGGATAAGCAAATGCATAAAATATCTCTTCTCTTCTCTCTTTTAAATAAATGATGGGATTAAATGTGTTTATATAGTTAGATCTAACCCTAAGCCCTTAAAAAAATTTAAGCTGATAGGGATGAATCTATCAACCTAATATTATAATTAACAAGAAAATTACTAGATAATGAACTAAGTCAGACACGGCCAACTTCATTCTTAGTAATCTGATGTAAATAATAATATAGGGTCGACCTAGATGACATAGTCATGTAAACTACCAAAAAGGGGTTTAGGTTAGGGAAAGGGCTAATAAAGGTGGCAAATGACTGAAGGAGGGTGAAAATAGGAGGCAAATCTTAGGGGAATGGTTTTTAGGAGACAAGTGTGTAGATATCAAGTGGAAAAAGGGACAATAATCATGCAAATCACAAATGGTTTTCCCACCCCTTTCTCAATTCACCCCTTAAGGAGTGCACTCAGAAAGATTGAGACTTGATAGGTTCTTGCAAGATAAAGAGTGTTAGTGATTGATAAATGTCTATCTTATAAATAGGGTGAACCATATCACCACAAATCTCTCCTTATATCCATATGAATACTCATAAACCTATAATCATAATATTATTATAACTCGCATCAATATATCTAACAAACTAATATATTCTAATAATTAACTAAATATATCTAATAGTGAATTATTACTCTCATAATTATTTACATTAAAATAATTAAAAATTAATGTGAGTACTAACATTTCTTATCATTCCATCCCTTAGGCCTTACATGCTAATTTGTGTTTCACAATACTTAACAAAAGTAGAGAAGGAACACATTAACTCCTTATCAACCATTCATTGTCGTGAACACCTTAATCAAATCAATGTGGGAACATCAAACAAGAATCATATGCCATTAAATATTGACAAATGGAACCACATCAACCTATATGGTGTGGGAACTTATAACCAAAAACCATCTATTCAACTTTCACTCATATATCTCTAAGAACTAGCTCAAATAGAATCATATTCCAATTCATACTTTTAGGTCTACATACTACTATCTAAATATTTCTATCTGGATCTTGTTGCACATGACCACTACAATGTTAAGAATATATCCTATATTTACTCCATGTGAATGTAATAGAAGTTTCACTGGATGATCATCTTCATAAAAACATATGGCAGTCAGAGGATTTTTGTAGTTATCTACCCTCCTATACAACTATTACCAAATTCCATGACACTTTTCTCCAATCTAGTTGGGGAAATAATAATTACACCTCTTAGTTGTCACACATACAAATAAGTGTATTATATATATATATATATATATATATATATATATATATATATATATATATATATATATATATATAGAGAGAGAGAGAGAGAGAGAGTGTGTGTATGAAACACTCTATTATATTCACCCCTTCATTAGTGGCTAATGAGAGGCATAAAAATCCTTCATCCTCTAGTGTCCTCCAACCTCCAACAAGTGAAGCTACTTACTCAGTCAATACGTTGATGAATCTCATAGTGTGCTTTGATGGTTATAGTAGGTTATCTATTGGTTGTTTCCATATAAATTAGAACCCCTTCATAATTCAAACATCGTGCACAAGTGAAAATGCACCCATGAGGAAATTTTTTTATTTTACAATTTATGAAAATGATTACCCAAAAAAATTTGACACTTTTGGAATTTTTAATGTAAATGTATTTAGTGATGAGTAGATTCTAAAAATAAAGACACAACACAATTTTTGACTTTTATTTTTAATGAGACTCTTTTTACTTTTGACAAAATATATAAAACTATGTAAAAAAATTAAAACCTATATACTCAAAATGAAGTATTAAATACTTTTTACACTAAAGCTTCAATTTATAGAGACATCAACTATATAAATTTATTTAAAGGACAAACTAATGACTCTCTAACAATACTATAAAATAAAACCTATAAACTATGTTATAAAAAGGCTACATATTTGGTTATTTTATTAACACAAATACGTATAAAAATTTTAAAACAAAACTAAACCAACATAGTTTGACAAAACAAATCGCCTAGGGTAGGCTGTATGAAGATAAAATGAAGATAGTTGTAGTGTGAAGTTAGACATGAAAGTAGATTGCATAGATCTATCATTTGAAAATAGCTCACTAAGATGGATTAGAATGCATTTATTGACATGGCCAAGTCAAACAGAGAAATAAAGAGTTTGAATATCACCAAGGTCATGTAATTATTTAACCAAAATGTCACTGATCTTGTTATGGATCTGCCACACATGGGAATGCCAAGGCAAGTTGTCATGTATTCATTTCTATTACCATGAGCTATTAAATTGGGCACAAACTGAGATTGGATTGGTGTAATTTGAAGATGATGCTTTAGAATACCAAGCAAGATCCTTTGTTAATGAATATGTTTCATCATCACCTGTGCTTAGGACATCTCTACATAAATGAATTAGATATTAATCTCACTAATTTGTTAGGGATCTATCCATGACCAGGTCTTCAATAAATATTTTGCTTTCAAATATGGATCTTGAGATCAAATTTATAGCTTGGGAGGATTTTTGGCATATGTTTATAAATCAAATAGTATTTTTATTTAATGAAGGTCTACTTAAAATGTCAATATGGTGTCATATTTACCTAAGGTAGATATTTTTGTTGTGACTGGCTAGGTGTAACTTTATCTTAATTGATATGTTTTTGTTATCTCTAAAAGACTTGTGTAGAGAATCACCAAATTTCACATAAATCTATACTAAAAATTTGATGATTTCATTTGAACTGTAGGTCTAGATTCAAATAAAAACTCTCCTTTTAATAGATCCCCTCGATCATACAAATGGAGCTACACTTATCATGTAGATATGAATGTATAAATACAAGTTCATATTCAACATTATAAAAATTATAGTGCCATTTCAAATTTTATAGATTACAACATAAATATTATAAAGATGCACTATCAAAAAATCTCATCTTGAACCCAATCCATTCTTTCATAGATTTAAAAGATTATTTCCCTATTCTAATACTAGATAGTGAGTCTATTTTAGATCATCATAAACTAAATACAAAAATAATGAAGTTGAACATAGAGAAATACTAATATAATTCTTCATACTATAAAATGTATTCTATTACATATTCATTCAGGACATTACATATTTATAGGAATGCATTTCCTATAAATAGGGTGAACCATATCATCACAAATCTCTATTGATATCCCTATGAATACTCATAAAACTATAATCATAATATTATTGTAACTCACAACAATATATCTAACAAACTAATATATTCTAACAACTAACTAAATATATCTAATAGTGAATTATTACTCTCATAATTATTCACATTACAATAATCAAAAATTAATGTGAAGACTAACATTTCCTAATATTGAATAACCCAAGTGATGTAAAAGTGTGATAGTACACATATTAACATTTGAACCATTGTCAACCATGACACTTTGAATGGGATGATGATCAATATAGGATCATGCAAAGAGTGCATATAAATTTAAATCATTATCTACTATCTCATTCTCTAATAAAGTGATGAGAGTTCTAGCAAACATTATAGTATGATACACACCAATGTTATTATGTGGAAGATGTGTGTCCATTGTATGAGTATTATAGGATAATGGTGGTGGATGTGCATGATAAGTATAATGGAGACCTAAAATTCTAGTTATCTCATTAGTTTTATGCTTTAGAAATAGATTTGATAATATTGTAAATGTTTTTTCTTCTATTAGTTTTGGTTTAGGTGACTTTGTAGGAATGTCAATATTAATGGTATTATACTATATCAAATATTGTATCTTATGTCGCAAGCTAATGCATCTATTTACAGTATGGTCAAGTGCCCTGTGATAGTTATAAAATGTATTGGCATCATAATTCCTTAGAAGAGGCCTAGTCATATCAAACTCTTTGATGGGAGGGAAAGATATAACATTGAATTCCAAGATTTGTTGGAGAACACATGGTGATGATTAAAGAAGAGTTGTAAAAGGTCTCCTTGGAGGAATTGATAAAACCATGTGAGGGGGTGCTTCTAAAGTTGCATTAATTATTATTTTTGAATCATTCTTATTCTCATTAAGATTTATCTTGTATGGGGGATTATTGGAAATCTTATTAAATGAATCTAATCCAACTGTGTATTTTAATTTACCCATAAAGAGAAATTTGACTTATCATTCTTTCACTAAATGACAAATATGTGTGAATGATGGAAACTAATTGAATATGATAGATTCATACAATGCCTATAATAAACTCTACTTGAATATGTCTTGGATTTCTCTATCTGTTATGGGGCTAGTCATCTTTGCTAATAAAATTTTATATTGCAAGACATATTTAGCTATTGGCTCATTAGATTTTTGTTTGAGTTTTGAAACTTGAGCATATGAAAACTTATCACTGTTGTTGATAAAAAAGCGTGCTAAAAACATATATGCTAATTGATTGAATGTTGTGATTGACTGATTAGGAATATCACAGAACCATTGTAATGTATAGTCTTTTAAATTATAATAGAACAACTTAGTGAGGGTCCAATAATTGGACAAATAGTCCAAACATGTTTCATGTAAATATCGTAGATGGTACTCTGGGTCATGATTACCATCATATAAAGTAAGTTTGGGTGCCACAAATATAGATGGTAAAGGATTTGATGCTATATAATTTGTTAAAGGTGTATGTATAATAACATAAAATTCCAAGGCACGAGGTTGTCAAGTGGTACCTTGTTTAATATGTAACACCTTGACCTATAGATCATAGATCTCGTGCATAAGGGATTATACATATGGAGAGGATGAATGCATATTAGACATAGAAGGTGTTACCATTATTTAAGGTTTTAGAGTTATATTAGGTGGTTTTAGAATCTGATTTGCCCCCATTGTAGGTGTAATAATATTAGCATTTGTGGGGTTAAAATATTGACCATGTATTATTAACTTCCAATATAATTTGTAATATTTTTGCATGATCATGGGGCTATTCTAAAAGTTTGTCTCTAAAACTCTATAGTATCTTATCCTTATTGACTTTAAGATTATCATTATCAAGTGGGGCAAGTGTATCTTGACTCCCATCTTATGCATCATTTTGATCTTGATTGTATTTCTCATGTTCAGATGTATTTTCATTAAATTCCACATAATCAAGATGTGAAGGATCAATAAGGGGGTTATAAATAGTCCTTTTTCCATGGTATAGGATCAAACATAATGAATTTGGGTATGATCAATGGGATTACCACTAAGCCTAGCATTTCTTCTTAAAGGAAGAGATATAGCTTTTTGAGATGGCATTTAATAAAAAAAATGAGTGAGGGATGCTATAACAAAATATATTAAATCTAAAAATCCTAGCACAACTAATAGAAATAGGAAAAGAAGGATAAAAACCCTAAGAGAATCTAGGTCTAGGGTTTTAAAAAGTATTTTAAGTCAATTTCACCATATGATTTAAATTTTAAGGAATTTATGGAGTTTAAAAGGTTATTAAAAAGTGATATAATATGAAAATTAGGGGAGAAATATGCAATAAATATAACCATTAATGTATATAAGAATTGACCTAATTGATTATTCTAAAAATATAAATGAATCACACAAGTATGTACTTAGATAGAAACTGACTGAGATAGATGAACATGAGGATGAAAACTAGTGCAGAAGATGATTAGAGTGTCTCAAACTAGAAAAAATGTCTCAAAAATCCTCTTGGACAGTACCATAGTTCCTTGGATAGTAGTGCATTATGCTGGTATCATCTCTTCCACACTAGTGTCCTCTTGTTAAAAACTATGTGAACTTCTAGGAATAGCCTTGATTGATTTTAAAACACCTGTGATTGTGTAAAATAACCTTGCTCCACTATTTATGACATATTTTTGACTGATTAGGAGTAAACTCTAGACCTCCATGTTGTTAGGTGTTTTAAACTTTTAGGACTTATAAATGTGTAAATCCTATGTTATTAAAGGGATGAGTATAATATTAATTTGGAATAAAAAATAGAAATAATTTATTTGAGAAACCTTTCCTAAAATAACAATACTAAAGATAAAGAACACTTATTTATAATAAAATAGGTATTTCTATGGCTCAAAAAGCTGAAATAAACTAGAGAAATAGGTAGACACCCTCTATTCTATGACTGTAGATGAAATATGGTCTCATATAATAGTGGCCTTATGTGGACAGTAGTGCCATGTGGCACTAGTGTCCAATTATGGCACTAGTGTCCCTCTTGGAGAAACTATCTATAACTTTTAAAGAAGTTACATGAGGCTCTAGGGGATTTTTAAGTGGTTATATGTCTTCTATGAGATCACTTGTGTCACTATCTTAATTAAACATCTTCCAAAATCCTAATGAGTACCTACACAAATAAATAAACAACCAAATCAAATTCAAAAATAAAGGAAAAATAAGGTTGTGGGATATTGTGATCACATGAAGTAGAACCCCTATTATCTTGGACACTTCCTACATTAACCCCAATGTTAAGGGTCTAAAATTGCATGTAGTTCTCCTTTAGGGATTGTTCATAATCAACATGCATTATATGCTCAAATGAATTTCACTTAGGCCCTTATTTAATAAATCATGTAATGTCTAGATGTGATAACTGAGTAGTATGTAGAGTATAAGTTGTATTATTAATTTATTTTATGCCTTTATGTGCCAAAATAGTAAGTTCTATATGTAAAATGCCTTATGAGGCTCTTTAAATAAAAGGTACTTTAATTTGAATATAATACCTTGTTCACTGAATATCAAGTCATAAAAGAGGGATGAAAAACATAAGATAAGGCTCAAGGTAGGGTTAGGACCTAAACACAAGATAAAATGACCATCGAACACTAGAGCCATAATTAAACACTATCACCACATGGTGTTACTATCCTAAAAATGATGCTAGTGTTTTGAGGCCTAAAAATAGAGCTAATACCAAGAAAGACAAGCTAGGCCCCCCTGTGACTAGGAGGGGGTGACTTAAGACCACGAGGGGTGCAAAAAATAAGGAATATATGACATAATAAATATCAAAAGACCCAAAATGACCATGTGAACAAGGACTGTATTTATCACTAAGACCTTGAAATAGAAATAAAAGACATAGTACTTGTGGTTTCTTAACTAAATTATGGTGTATATATTTCCCACCTTTTATTATAATAATGTAATTAAATGAAAGTACTAGAGTAAAATAAAAAGAGGAATGCATACCTATATGTAACTATGTGAATGTGTTCTAGACCTAGATCACTTCTTGACCAGAGAAATGGATAGAGGATGGAGTGAAATATGTGAATAAGAACTACATAATATGTATGTCCTCGATACTAAATCTAAATAGTGAAATAAATCATGAGGAAAAAAACCCTACTTTACCACACCCTGATATATGTACTGAACTTGAGTATGTAAATTAAATGTGTGGAGAAATAATGCATGCTTGCCCCCACTCTAATATGTATATTGAATCTGAGTATGTAAATTAAATGTGTGGATAAACAAGGCATGTTTTCTCCCATTCTGATATTTGAACTAAACCTAAGTATGTAAAATGAATGTGTGGAGAAACAAAGGATGATTTCCCCCACTCTGATATGTATACTAAATATGAGTATGTAAATTGGGTCTAGTGAAAGGCTTTAGATCAACCATTATAGATGGTTATATGACCCAAACTAGTGAGATCCTCATGACATCTTGGTAATGATACCAAGTGTAACATGGTAATCTAAAAAATATATCAAGGACTATGCTTTCCATCATGCCCCCAATCCTTATATTTGAGTAATGTAGCTATGTATTTGAACATCTATATATTTTAGCAAACTTGTATATCTAAGTGAACTTGTATATCTGAGTGAACCTACATATATGAGTGATATTGCATATCTAAGTGAACCTTTATATCTAAGTGAAATTTTATATCTAAGTAGTTGTATCTGAGTGAACCTATGTAACTAAGTCAAATTGTATATCTAAGTAGCTAGATCTGAGTGAACATATGTATCTGAATAGTTGTATCTAAGTAGACCTATGTATCTAAATAGATATATCTGAGTAGACCTATATATTTGAATAGGTGTATCTGAGTAGATCTATATGTGTGAATAGCTATATCTGAGTAGACTTGTATATCTTAATAGGTGTATATGAGTAGGCTTGTGTGTCTAAATAGTTATATCTGAGTAGACATGTGTGTCTAAATAGGTGTATCTAAGTAAAACTATGTGCCTAAATATCTGTATCTGAGTGAACCTATGTGTTTAAATATTTGTATCTAAGTAAACCTATGTCCTTGAGTATATGTATTTGAGTGAACTTGTGTGCTTAAATATTTGTGTTTGAGTGTACCTATGTGCTTGAATATTTATATTTGAGTGAACCTGTGTGCCTGAATATCTATATATGAGTAGACTCATGTGTTTGAATATATGTATCTAAGGTAATCTATGTTTATTTTCCCTCTTTTGGTGAGATATTAAAGACTGAGGTGAGGATGAATAACCAAAAGTGGTAATGATCATATATGTTGGTTTTAATTAGTAGGTGTGATGTTGATTTAAGTTTGAAAGTTTGTTTATTGTGACAAAGTTGATTGTTGAAATTGGTAAAGGGATAAATGTTTTATATATATTGAGTTTATTATGGTAATACCTTTTTGTCATTTTGTAGAGTCAAATGTGATCAAGACTTTGGTTTAACCAATATATGGTGAGGCACATTGAGGTCAAGTCCCATGTTAAATAAATGACTCTTAAATCAGAGTTATGGTTCTCTAAATATTTGAGTTGGTATTAGTTGGTAAAATTAGCATGCAAGGTTCACCTCAATAAGAAGGAATTTGGTAAATGTGACTTAAATAGGTTATTTTAGTATTTTGAAAATTCATTTGAATCATTTGAGTTAAGATCAATTATTTATCTGAGCTAAAGAATATGCTAAGGAGATGAGGAGCAACTTTGATCTAATATGGGGAGGTGGAGGCATTTATCTAGGCTGGAGAGGTAGTTACCCTAGTAAGGAGCCTATACTTTTTCCTATTTTTATTAGTTGTAATGCATTTTTACCATTTTTATTAAAAACCTACTAGTTTAGGGCCTATTTTTAGAAATGTGGTGCTTATATCCTGATATTGGTACTACTATCCAGGACTTGGTGCTAGTGTCCTAGATATGGCATTATTATCCAATGCTAGTGTCCTATATGAAGTGCTAGTGTTTAGTAGGCCTAATTTTTTATTTTCACTATTGATGACTAGTTTTTGATGCCTATTGTTGTCTATTGATCTTATATTTTGCATTGTTAATGTTAGATTTGGTTATATTTTTGTAGGTTGATGTGCGTATGTGAGATTTATGGACTAACAAAATGATGAAGACCTTACAAGGCCTACCCCTTATAGACATCAATATGTCTATGTTAGAGAGAGTGTGTCTGAGTCATGTGGCATCCCTAGATCTAATGCCTTGGGATAAACATATGATGACTACACTATGTGAAAGGTAGGATGTATATACCTACATGTTTTGGATACCTATAGGGGAGATGTCTATTACCTTGGAGGATGTGTATATGATCCTATAATTACTTATTATTAGTTATAGAGATGCATTACCAGAGGATACAGGTGTTCAAGTTATAAAATAGATTTTTAGGTATTTTTCTTCTATGGATGTAGGGACTCATCATACAAGAAGCCATATTAATATATTATTGTCATTGATTATCACAATAAATGTTTCATGGTTATGAATGTTTTATCAATATTATTCTCTTCTTTTATGGTGGTAGATGGGAGTGGGGTATCAATTTCCAAAAAGATGCATTAGATAGTGCAGGACATAGAGGATCATATACTAGCTTGGGGTTGTACTATGCTAGCCCACCTATACTGAGATTTATACCATTGGATCTTCTACTCTATTATACTGCTAGGCATATGAGCATATAATAGTGAGTAGGATGATGTTTCCTCTACAAGTTGATTGTTCCCACTCACATTAATTTATAGAGAGGTGGACTAAGAGGACTCAAGTGCCCCAGAGGAGTATGATGTAGTGTTGACATGTGATAGATAATTTGACATGTGAAGATATTATCTAGAGGTCCTACAAGGGCTATGAAGGAAGGCTTGAGGATGATGCTCAATTGAGATAGGTTTGAGTGAGTTATTGGCTATATGAATGTTAAGCTAATGTATATGAGATGTTCTAGTATGAATAGGTGACACGATAACTTCGTGTT
The DNA here is from genome assembly GCA_037957365.1 of Torreya grandis. Lineage (NCBI taxonomy): Eukaryota > Viridiplantae > Streptophyta > Pinopsida > Cupressales > Taxaceae > Torreya > Torreya grandis. The sequence goes on from JARHVA010001730.1 coordinate 466,242, forward strand.
ATTCAAGATGTGCCCTTAATGTTAAAAGTGTGGTTGAGGAGTTCTCAAGTTCCAATGAGGCTAGGTAGTAGGCCTAGGACATCATCTATAGAGATAGCCCTAATTCTATTGATAGAGTAGAATCCATTGATTGACATACTAGATGTGGATGATGTAGGAGTCATTGATGTGTACATATCTTGGTGGAGGGATCATAGATGGGCACTTGTATTTTCAAGAGGTGGGATTGTTGTAGAGGATGTATTAGATGTGGATCCCCTTAGGTATATCAATGGTAAGTTGTCTTTATATGTTTATAAATTCTATGTATTTGGTTACTTATTCATTTGGTTAGGAATATGATTCATTGTGTGGGTATGTGTAGGTTTAGGTGATGATGAGTATTGGGATAATACCATTGAGTCTATGTTTCATGTACTAACAGGACACATTCTTGATGATACCATAGAGGATGTATTAGTGGAGATGGTAACTAATGTTTCTAGTGTTATTTCCTATTTATTTGATCAACATATGATATCTACCATGGTGTATATATGATTAGATGTAGATAGAGATGAGGCATGCAAAACTTTACATAGATGGACCATGTCCACACCCAATGCTCTGAGTGGGGCCAATATCTAGGTGGATGATTATATACATCTACACTGAGAACATAAAGTGTATGGCCAAGTTGGGTATGTATCATGAGAGAGAGTACATGTAGTCATCACTCAAGTTCATGGAGGGAGAGTAGAGCCTTTATTTATAACATGGATATGTCTAAGAGTGAGTGATGGGGCTAGTCCTAGTGGCCATGTTTGTATTATTGAGTGGTGTACCATATTTGTATTAAAACATATGTTCTAAGTTATATATATGGATGCTTATTGTTATATTATCATTGTGTATATTGGTATCTTGGTCTAGTTATATTGTGCATGTTTACACCTATTTAATTATTTTGATTATTTTAAATGGTGACACTGGTATATAATATTTTTATAAATAATGGTAATGAATTTTTTATCTATTTATAAATGCTTAAGTAGACATGTGTATTGGACTAAGAATGTTATTTGTTGGTATAGGTTTTACAGGTGTTTCTTAATATATCTATGTGTATATCATGTGAATACAGTATGCACTATCTAAACCCAGATGGTATGGTGAACTAATGACCATACCGCTCATGTTTTTTTGATGTATAAATAGAATTTTGAACTAAAATACATGTGATACACTAGTGGTGGTTAGGTTTGTAGACTCTATATCAAAAATATTGATTGGTTGGTATGTTAAAACTATATTATGAGCTCTATGATCTTTGGAAAATATTAGATTGGCTATAAGAATATGATCTAATGTTTGTGATCTCTTGAAAATATCTTGATCGATGGTCAAACTAAGACTATACTCTAGTCTCTATGATTGTTTCTAAATATCTTGAGTGGTTTTTAAATTGAGGTTGTGTTATGATCTCTATAGTTGTTTCCAAATATCATGTTTGGTGTGTGAACCGAGGTTATGCTCTAATCTATGTAGTTTTTTTCCAAATTTATTGATTATTATGTGAATTGATGTTGTGATCTAATCTTTGTGAATTATATATCATTTTTTTGAATATATGGTGCATGAGATCACTCATAAATAGGTGTCCTAGAGACCAATGGCTCACATGATGAGTAACCAATGGATCTTCAAAGAGAACATCATAGGATAACTATATCATAGAGGAGTATTATCTAAGAAAATGTGGAGACTAAGATATCCATGCCCTTTATGTGAATACTATAATGCCTTGATTGACATATCGGTCAATATAGTCTCATAGAGCATAATAATGAATGTTTGAATGTCCATTTATCTTATGAAATTTGTAATATGGCTTATTTTGTAACTTGTGAAAATGGTGTGTTGGAAGATGATTAGTAGGAATAAGTGTGATCATATCCATACCTAATAATTTAATCAAGATGTAATGAGGTCTATCCCTATCTAAAATTTGTATAACCTATTTTTGTGTGTCCTACTCTACTCACTTTAATAGGTGCTTTGTGAAGTGGTTATTTTCCCTTGTTGAGTATCTTTATCAGTTATTTTTATTCCACTAGTTTCTTAATTATAAGGTTATAAGGGGAGTATGTTATTTTACCATGTTAGATGACTATGGATTAAATAAACCTACATCCAAATTTGCCTTTGAATATGTAACCACTAGTCCCAATTCTGCCTCTAATTCTATAGCTTCATTACATAGATGCTAAAATGATTTTGATGTCTAATATAATAATTTCTCCTTAATAGGAAAAAAGAGACCTTTGGAAAATATTTAATGTACCTCTAAATCTATTGGTTGTTAAATCAACTGATGTAAACATGTTTTAAATCTTATAATATATTCAGTAGTTGGTTCTATCTCACCTTGGTGTAATGAAGGTAACCTCTCATGTGTGACTTAAGGTCCCTTATTCTGTATGTAGCACATAAAAAAGACTACTTATAACTCATATGTATGTAGTGACCCACTAGTTATTACATACTATAACCAATTTACTACTTCTCCATCTACGGACCTTGGAAATAATTATAGCAGAGTCAAATTATTAGTGACATGTGCCATGGATTTCTCATAAGATTGAATGTGCAAGTATGGGTCTCCATGCCCATCAAATGTCGGTAATAGTGGTATCTAAAAGTTGTGTGTCAACCTTATTGTGAATATTTTGCATGGAATAGGGTTGTTATGGATGACATTGGCATCAAACCAAGATTGGTATGCTTTATTCTCAAATGTGAGATGGTGTACTTGTTGTTTCAAATCACCCACAACATTGATCAAGGAAATTACCACTTGTGAAGGTATATTATCATCATCAAGGGGTTCATTTAAATTTTGATTTTTTTAATTTATCTTAGCCATTGGTATATTACATTGAGAACCTTTTTGAGGGAGGATTGGTTTGCTCTCTGTAAACTTTGGAGGTGTGATAGATGGGACCTAGTTAGAGGGAAATGAGATATCACCCTTATTTAGGTTAGGTTGAGAAATGGGTTCTTATTTAATAAGTGGGGTTGAGGGAGATTCATTTTTATCTCTTATTTTGTTAATTTACAAAGAAGTATCACATGTTAATTTATTATAAAGTAATTTATTATCATGTGAATGTAAGTTATGTAAACTATGCACATAAGAATAAATGTGTGTGTGTGTTTTTACGTGTGCCCTACATTTGTTTGAATAGGAGAAATAGGTGAAGTAGGAGGAGAACTAGAAGTTTTATAATCCATGTCTTCTTCATCATAGCCACAATAATCATCATTATCCCAAAGTTCATCAAAATAATATTTTAATTCACTTGTATAAATAAGAGTAGAATAAGTATCATTCACATGCTCATTAAGAGAATATTTTAAATTTTTAATACTATGAAATGTGTCATCATGTGTGGATGTAATGAAATGCATTTCTTCACTAATTATGTGTGAGGTGCATGAATGATTATCAGTTTCAATTTTGGATTCAAGGGTAGAATAAGTAGTAATCATGTTTTGATTTTGCATATTATGACATGTAGGAAAAAATTTAGATACATTTACATTATTAGTATGTTGTACAAACTATTGCATTAAGCTTGGAATGTAAAATAAGGAGATAAACTAATTTTTTCTACCTTAGTTTGTGTATTGGTAAAAGGTGAAATATCATTAGTACATGCTTTTTCAAATTTAATTGAGAAGGGTATAGAAGATGCATTGCTCTTGTTTAATATATTGATTTAATTTAAATAAGGAGGTAGTGAAATTAGTTGAGAAGATAGGATCACATTGGAACAAAACACTACCAACAAGAAGTTCTTTTTGTATTATATTGTTAATTTGATTTTGAGGTGTAAGAGAAGAGGGAGATGAAAGAGAAGAAGATGTATCTAATATATGCTCATCAACATTTCATTTCCATGCTCATAGTAATCCTCATATCCATCATTACAATAATATTTATCATCATTATAAATGAAATAATTATCATGTTCTAATGTAAAATCTTGAAAAAAAATCCATTCATTATTATAATTATGAGAAAAAATTAGAAATTCATCAATTGGGTGAGGAGTAGAGACTTCTTAGATGCCATTTTAAAATCACCAAATAAGATTATGTAAATAATGAATAACAAGAACACAAGAGGTAGAATGTAATCTAACATAAGTATATGTGAAACTATGAGAAATATTTAACCCAATGTGTAAAAGTAATTATGATTGTAATTGAAACTCTAATTACTAGTATTTGGGTATATAGGGACCTAGTATGTGGATCTAGGGTTTGAGTGAGGGTTTTTTTGTAAAAAAATAAATTACATTAATTTAATGAAACCCTAATATAGGATTAATTTTAATGAGCTAAGTTGTGCTAAAAATTAGGAAAAAACAAAAGTATGTGATCCTAATTTAGTTCACAAAAAAATAGAAGATAAACCCTATGCAAAACTAGGATTTTAGGCAATATTCAAAGTAAGTCAGGTTCACCACATGTTTTGAACTTTTAGGAATTAGAAATGTGTAAATCCTATTTTTTTAAAAAGCTAAGTATCACAATAATTTGGAATGAAAACTAAAAATAACTGATTTGATAAACCTTTCCCAAAATAATAAGAATAGAGAGAAAAAACACTTATCTAGAATAAAATAGGTATTTCTATGGCTTAGGAGTTTGAAATAGGTTGGATAAATAGGTAGACACACTCCATTCTATGACTGTAGTTTAAATATAGTCTTAGACAATAACAACCTTATGTAGACAGTAGTGCCATGTGGTGCTAGTGTCTAATTATGGTGCTAATGTCCCTCTTGGAGGAACTATCTAGAACTTTCAAGGAAGCTATTAGAGGTTTTGGGGGATTTTTAGGTGGTTTTATGTGTCTTTTAGGAGCTCAAATATGTCACTAATTTAATAAATATATTCCAAAAACCTAATGAGTACCTACACACATGAAACAAAAACTAGATCAAATGAAAAAGGAAATAAAAAAATGGGTTATGGGATATTATGATCACATAGAGAAAAAACATTATTGTCCTAGCCACTATCTACATTAAACCCAATTCTATGGGTCTCAGATTGCATGTAGTTATCCCTTATAGATTGTGCATAATCAATGCATAGGGTATGGTAGAATGAATTTTGCTTAGGCCCTTCTTTGATCAAGCATACAATGTCTAGATGTGATAGATGAGTAGTATGTAGAGTATTGAGTTGTACTATTGATTGATTTTATGTAATTATGTGACAAAATAATATGTGTTAGATGTAAAATTCCTTGTGAGGCTCTTTATATAGATGAAACTTTGATTTGAATATAAGACCTTGTTCACTAGCTGATAAGTCATAAAAGAGGGATAAAAAACATAAGAGAAGGCTCATAATAGGATTAGGACCTAAACACAAGAGAAAATGACTGTCAGACACTAGAGCTATAATTAGAGACTATCACCACATGGTGATACTATCCTGTAAATCATGCTAGTGTCGTAAGGCCTAAAAATAGAGCTAAGACCAAGAAAGATGGGATAAGGTCCCCTGTGACTAGGATGGGTGACTTAGGACCATTGAAGGTGAAAAAAATAGGGAAGATAACACATAAGAAAGATTAAAATACCCAAAATGACCATGCGAATAAGGATTGTATTCATCATTAAGACCTTCATGTGAAAGTAACAAAAGACATAGTAATTGTTAGTTGGGTAGGCTGGACATCCTCAACACCCCAATGTGTTGAGATTTTTCTACATACTAATACCTTGACAGGGGATCAAGCCTGATGTAGTTATCTTAATCTAAGTACTAGTGTAAGTGCAATTAAATGATAGTATGGGTACCAACTTGAGTATTTTGAGTGAGGCTTGATACTATAAATTTGAGTAAGTTAAGATTATAATTGTTGTATATAGTTGTATGCAGAAATAAGGTATAATGGCGATTAATTACCTTGATTTGTATAACTTATTTTTGAGCTTATTTATATGTATTTACTTTTAATTTTTGTCTAGTGGGTAAAGGGATAAAAGTGGTGTATATATGTTGATCTGGTGCTTGTTTAGATCTGATTTGAGCCTATGCTAACCCTAAAGTGCCTTGAGAACTAGAAATATATCCATTGGGGTTGAAAATAGGTAATAAACACTAGCACATTCCCTTGATCACTAGCATAATGCACTAGTTGCCAAAGGGGTGCATTAGTGTCCAGGTGGTAGAACTTGGGGCACTAGGGGCTTGG